>JANHFL010004172.1:385073-420687 GCA_032468155.1 Oxyrhabdium leporinum
GTATGGTATAAAAGGGCTTGAAGCCAGTGTGTCTTGGGCAATGTTCCCACCTGTCTCCGTTTTGAAAATCAATTAATGTAGCATCAGGCTTTTCTGCTTCTGACCTGACTCTTACACTATACTAGTAAACTATCTTAACATACTTTCTTTCATACTGGTCACTTGCTTGTGTACTATATTCAGTCCACACCCATTTAGCATCCTTGGAGCATGTTGATCGTCTCTCAGCGTGCTTTGCCGGCTGCAGTTTTAAATACCCCATCCCCACTGAATTCAACTAAAAGTAAATCCTTGATTTTGCAGACTAGCTGAAAGTCTGCTAGCCAAACGTCCATTACATCTAAATCTATGTATTATTGTGTATAAATATAAGTACATTATGTAATGATGTTCGTGCATTATTTTAAAGCTATGCAATATACATACATTTTATGTAATTTACATAACATTTATATAATTTACGGAAAATTACACGAACTCAGATTGCGTTCATTGCCTCCGAAGCTTGCTAAACGCGGGGCCACAAGACGTATGATGAAGAAATGCCAGCTTGCAAGACAGGGTGGCAGCTGGGCAGCCAGAAGGGTTCTCACAATGCATGGAGTGAGCACCCTCCTACTTCAGCCAAGAAACACTCCCCTGTCTGAGCTGCTTGTCAGCCGGGGGGGATCAAGGGCGGATTTAGGCATAAGCTAAGCAAGCCACAGCTTACAGCCTCGCAGTCTGAGGGGGACTCTTACAATTTCAGATTTTTTTAAAAAAAAAAATTGCTATGGTTTTACTATAATTTCATACATGACAGCCTCCCCAAATTAAGCCCTCCTGTACAGCTCACACGATCCTCATTCACTGATTAAGATCTGCTTTGTTTCTGTGTACATTCACACTTCCTGTTCAGAGGAGGCCTTTCCCATCTGTAGGGCTCAAGTACGGCTAAAGAGCTGCTCCTTCCTCCCACTTTCCGTTGCCAAGCAATGCAATACGAAAGTGTGATTGTCATATGATCACACTGCTTGGCAATGGCAATCCCATTGTCCTTGTTGCTGCTGTAACTCTAGGACCACACAGGTTGTCAAGCGGGAAAACGTGGGAGTCCCAGGCAAGGAGAATAAAGTGGTGTGAGAGTGGGTGGAGGGTACCTTGGCATGTATGTGGGTCGGTGGAAGCTCTAGGCATGTTGGGGCTTCAGGTGGGTGCTGGGGGAGCACAGGCAAGCCAGCAGGGGCCACAATGGGGCAGGGTGGTGCTGGGGGTGAACATGTGCTATGGGGTGCTGGCAGGAGATGCTGTGGAGTATGAGATTCAAAGCAGGAGAAAAAGCAGCAACCTTCCCCTTTGGCTTCCTGTTGACTTTGCTTATGGGAAGTTGGCAAGGAAGGGCACAAATGATGATCACGTGACTGCAGGTGCTACAACAGTTGTATGTGTGAGCCGGTTGCCAAGTGCCAGAATCGTGATCATGTGACCATGGGGTTGTTGCAGCTGCTGGAGTTTCAGGGATAGGTCGTAAGTACTACTCATTCAGCACTAGCTTTGAACTGTCACCATACGAGTGGTCTAACCCGAAGATTCCCGTAATATTTTTTTTACAATAATATTTAAATCAGCAAAATAATTTGTGAGAAGCTAAAAGTTGTAGATTTGGTTTATATTTTTGAATCAGAAACCTACAAGGAAAGGCTTGGGGTGACCATCATCCACCTTTGCATTCTTTCTGATTTGGGCTCTGTTGCAATAAACAGTTTCCAAGTATCTTCTTGCTTCTTATTGTAATCCATCTTGGGAACAAACTTCTTAACTTCTAACAACTGTTTAACAAATACTTTAAAGCATTTTAGGCCATCATTCTATCTCCAAATAAGTCTTTCAGAATTGAAATAGGATTTATTTCTCAGGACATGCATTGGTGCCCTCTGCTAGCAGAGCAAACTGAAGTAACCTGTCTAAAGTTGGAAATATCAGCACAGGTAAATTCAGTCAGATTTAGCAAGTACATTGTTCCTTGAGCCCCCAGTGCAGTGCCATTAATAGTAAATCATTTCACTTACAGGAAATTAGGCTAAGGACTTTGTGAGGCATGCGTTTGTTTCATCATCTTCTGTGGCAACTGACATTCAGACTCCAGGTTAATTCACACATTTCTTTTTGCATCTAGAGATTAGTGCTTGTGTGTGACAAAATTAATAGAGCCTGACTGCACGTATGCATGTTGTAACCCTAACGAAACCCTAAAACATGCTTGGATTTTCTATTCTATGTAATATGAAAATATTGCTTTATAGCCTTTTCTGTTCAGACCTAAGTGTTTAGATTTCTTTACCTGGATCTAAGGAATTACAACCAAAACATACCAGAGGGATACTAATGTACGTAATTGAAATCAGTTGCATGATTTCTTTCATTATTGTGTCTTTTACTTTTGTCTGAATATTGCTCTTTTATCATTACTATTAGACTATAAATTAGAATCAGTCTGTCTCCATTTCTCATATCCGCTCATGCGAATAGATTTTAGAGAGACTTACAATGGCTGTCCCAATATAATGCGGAATATTTTGGGCAAGTGCTATTTTTATTGTTCCATTTTAGGACTTTTTTTTTGTTCTCTTTGAACTGAAGCAGTGGATAGGGCCAGAATAAAAAGTAAAAGTTTGAGTAACTTTTTTTTACATAAAGTACAACCGAATTCAGTTAACTAATGTAAGCAGTTGTCAGCATCCCTTGCATTTAATAAATTCTCACTATTATCATATGCAAACTAAAATTTGGTAGTTCATTGGGGAGAGTTGGAGTGACTCCCGATGATTTCTAGTGATTACAATCTTGGAGCCACAAACTATACACTACTTGGTTGCTGTACTAGATTAACATAGTGAAGTTAAATTGTAGGCTTGTGGGTCTTACTAAGGAATTGTGCATATCAAAGTGAGTTTTGCCTCCTCCACCCTAAAGAATTATAAAAAGTTAGGAAAATCAGTTGAAGTCTCGCTTTCCACTTGACTCCTAGAAATTTCATATTGTTTAGCACAATATGGAAACTACAAAGGGCCTTACTGTGTGAAAGTATGTTGAAGTAGAAGAAGAGCTCCGGTTTAACTGTTTATTTACCGTAGTGAAAAATCTGCAGCTCAGATTATTTCTTGAAGCGCTTAACACAGAGCGTGATAGTATAGAGCTTGAGCAATGGTGCATCTCTCTCCTTCACTGAAGTCACTGTGTGCAGAAGGGTTCAAACCCTGCGTCGTTTGAAACTGACCTTGTGTTGCATCTGGGTGTAGTCTCCAGTTGCTGGCATATGTGATTAAGTAGATAGAACTGACTGTGCTTATTTTTATTGTCTTAATTATAAATAAAATTAATAATGATGATTTTCATTAATTGATTCACATAGCTACTTGACTCTGCACCTGATAAATATTTTATTCGGCTTCTGGTTACCTGTGGACTAAGCCACCTATTTTATAATGAGCGAAAGTCCATACCAGCACAGCTGGGAAGGCCTTTGCTCATGGATGTTGCTTCCTTTGTTCTCTATTGTACCCATCTGAGTCCCTTTCATTTCGAGAGTTACAATAATTGTTCAGGGGACCTTTTTTGGAAAACAGTTTTTATTTCTGTGTCTGTGTACATACGTGAACGGGTACTAAAACAATGCCTTTGTTAGAGATTAGTAAGATTGCCATTCACAACATTCAGAAGCCGAAATTATGGTAGAAGCCTGTCTCGGTTTCTGTATAACACTGCAGACTTTTGGTAACCTCATAAATATTTTTGATACATTGTGCTAATTTAAATGTGGAGCAACTGATGGAGACAGAAGCTGATTTCAGGAAGCTGATGATTTCTTGCAGAAACACTTCGATCGGTTTTAGTTGGCTAAATATTCTCCACTGTTTTTCTTTTTTGAGGATTTCACTGAAATGCAAAGCTTTATTTGGTAGTAAAACAGTTTCCACGTATACCAGTGTTCATTGTCACAGTAATAGAAAGGCTCTGCATAAGTTGGAAGGATAGAGTCCGCCCCCCCGCCCCCCACATGTACTACCAGGGCTCTGTCACCAAATGAGATACAATTTCTGTGCAGTACACTAAGGTCTCAAATTTCCATTGCTTTACATAGATTGCAGATTTCAATGAACTCTTTCCATCCTTCCTCCCTCCCAAAAGGGGATTTCCTACATTTTATTGGATATTAACAATCTCAACGTAGCAATACAATTCAACTTATTTCTTTATTTATTAAATTAATATGCTGCCCGTCTCACTATCCAAAGTGACTCCGGGTGGCTTAAAATGGCATAAAAACATAAATATAAAAATCATTAAAATTAACAATGAAATAAAGCTTAAGAACCAAGAGCAGTGATAGTACAGGGGTGGGCTTTTGTCTCATTTACTCTGTTAAAATTAAACACCGTACTTAATTATCAGAGAATCGAGGCCTTTGAACTATGGTGCTGGAAAAGATTCCTGCGAGTCCCTTAGATTGCAAGGCAATCAAACCGGTCAGTCCTAGAGGAGATCAACCCTGACTGCTCTTTAGACGGCCAGATCCTGAAGATGAAGCTCAAATACTTTGGCCACCTAATGAGAAGGAAGGACTCCCTGTAGAAGAGCCTAATGCTGGGAACGGTTGAGGGCCAAAGAAGAAGAAGGAGACAGCAGAGAATGAGGTGGCTGGATGGAGTCACTGAAGCAGTCAGCGTGAGCTTAAATGGACTGCAGGGAATGGAAGAGGACAGGAAGGCCTGGAGGAACATTGTCCATGAGGTCGCGATGGGTCGGACACGACTTTGCAATTAACAACAACAACTTAATTATCAGATGCAATTAGAATTATTAATAAATAAACTAACAGGAACACTGATTGAAAATCATGATTAAAAATTCTGTGAACACAGGGCCAATATACTATCGAATCAGATATGTATGGCAGTAACAGACAGAAACAAAGCAAAACCTTAAATTGCTAGGTACGTATATGCTCAAGCATTTAAAACTTGGTGCTTTCTATAACAAGATACTCGTTCCATACGCAGGGCATGTTGATTTAAGAATTAGTGGCATGTCTGTCAACCTTAAGAAGGCATCTTCACTAGGCCTTAATTGTTTGGCAGTTACTTAACAGATGAGAAGTTTTGCCAGTTTGATTTTAGATAACTTTATTTGTTCCCATATAGTTTATTTCCATTTTATATCTCTATTTTCTTAATGGTTTAAATTTTGGTTAATGACAAAATAAATAATTGATGAGATGGAATTTGTATATGAATGCCTAGAAAGACTGACCCTAACAGGCATACATACTATACAATATTTCATTTGATCATACTTTTTTAAAAATTTTCTATTGAATATTCTATCTTTTTTTAAAAAAAGTGCTGTTATTTTGGATTTGCCCAAGTCCTATACATGGATGGGATATTTTTGTTTCAGTTTAAATACAAATGGCCTAATCTTATTTCTGAAACTAATTTGTGAACTTGTATGCACATTTTTATTGGTTTCCATCTGTGTAGTGGTGGATACTTTTAATTTAATCAGGGAGACAAGTTCGAGTTCCCTTGGGAGAAGATCACTGGGTGACTTTGGGCCAGTGACAATGTGTTGTAGAATTGATATTGTGGGTAAATCGAACTGAATAAACTCCTTTATTTCAGTTATTTTGAGAAGTTGGAATCTAAATTAACGAACTAAATGCCTACAAACATGTTTACACTGGGAAAAACTAATAGCAGCAAATAAGTAATTACTTGAAAAAAGCTCATAAATTTGTTCTTGAACTTGTGATATCAGAAAGTTTATGTATTATGTTCAGATCGCAATTATGTGTTAGCTATTCAGTTAATATCCTTCTTCCTGTTTGAAAGAGGACATGGTGAGCAAGCACTTCAAAACCTTGTACCTTTAATGTTCATTAAAGAGTAGTTTGTGTATAGTAATTGAAAAAAGTTAAAATATATTAATATATATATACCAGGCTCAGAGCAGGATGACCAAAAATTCCAACATGTAGAAGTGGGAAAGATTCTTCTATATCTCCCTCCCCAGCAGGATATGATTAAGAAGATCATGTCATTTGTGAGTTGCATTTTTCTACTTCTGTCAGTGTATGCCATAACCCTAGCATTATTAAAACGTATTTTTAAAATCCAATATTCACACTCAGGTGTTCACACTGTAATTTCTGTTAGTAAAACTGACATTTCTTAAAGTTCATTATTTTTTTTCACACTGAAATTGTAGTCTTTTTTAAAAAAAATAGTCATTAAAGAATAGAACTGAAGTGTCTTCAGGCTAACGGGCACCCAAGTGCTTTGTCATTTCAATGCTTGAGTAGTTGGCATGAAGGGTTTGATAATATCTGGGTCATGTAACCCAACTGCTTAAGAATTACCACCAGCAGAATTTGTCCTTCAGTGAATTCTTATAGAATGGTACCCAGTGGAAAAGCTTTGGACTATTGTATGCCTCTTTGACAATTTTTGTATGCATTTTCTAAGCATGGAGTCCATTATTAAACATGGAGGATACCAAACTGTGAATCTGTTGATTTGCAAGTATGGTAATGGAAACAAGATTTACAGACTCTACTAGTCTCTGACTCTTGATGTTTAAAGGTTTCACCCTGGATAATTACAATGAAGAATTTGCATTTTCTGCTGTTATGGAGAATAGGCTGTGCTTAGAAAAAATTAAAAAAAAAGTGAAAATGAGTGATTTGTCTGAACCAAGATGGCTGCTGCTCTCTTTATCAAAAAGGCATCATAAGTTAGCTAGAAGTGCAGATGTGGCAACAAGTATTGATACCCCTCCACTCCCCCCCCCAAAATAATCCCAATTTGCTGGGAAATAAGTTGAAAGTGACAGAAGTAAATGGTACCCGCCATTGTTTATTTCATAATCCATAGAGCACACATTTTGAGGTAATCATTTGGAATTGATAGGTGTATCTGGATTTTGCCAGCTTTAAGTACATATTTATTTGTAAAATACAATGGATTGTCCCCAATGTTGTCATTGATAAATTTTTATAGACCAGAATATAAAATAAAGGCTATACAAGTACAGATTGAAATGTCTAGATTCCATTGGGTAAGATATTTTGAAATATCAGTACTCTTGCACATGTTAACTATACAATGGCATATAAAAATGTAGCTGAATGTGTTATATATATATTTACAAATATAGATAATTAGGGTTAATATTAAGAGGATGTAAAATGGTTAGTGGAATTATTTTGCATTGGGCTTTGTAAAAGTTCAAATAATAGATACAATAAATTGTTCTCACATAATCTATATAATCCTTCTTGCTGAAATAAATATGTATTTAAGATCATAGGTATTTATGCTAAGGATTATCAACTTTCTATGATGGGACATTTATAAAGGGCATTTATGTTGTGAAAGTCTTTGGCAAGGATTTTTTAGTCTTATCTTGCCTTCTATTTATAATGGCCTACTCATGTTACTTTTCCCATGAAGATGTTTTACTTTGTTGTAAATTTTCTGAAAATTATTAAAGCTTACTAGGCCAGGTAGAGTTTGCATTTCATTCTGAACCTACTCAATATGATAAATGAATGGGTCCCAAACACCCGATTATTAAACATATAAGCAATATCAATATTTCAGAAAAATATAATTGTAAATGTAATCTTTATGCATATTTGAAAAACTAAGTTTAATAAATGATATATAGATGATAGAGATATGAATGAATGAATGAATTCCACCAATTTTCCTACAGATCAGTGACTGATCTGTAAAACTGTGTCTTTCAAAAGAACACCAGTCATAAGCCTAAACAAAAGTGCATAGAAGAAAAAAGCTTTCCTAGCATAGATGGGCGAATCCGTGAATTGGGTGACATGAACTGCAATTTAGACAGAATTACCACCCCCACCCCCCGCCTTTATGATGGAAGGAATGGAAATCTGGAAATGGATTCCTTAAACTGGCTTCATTTTTAGCCACTTTACCCACAAGGTGAAAGCTGGAAAAGCACAGAATCATGTAAAATCAAACCACAGAGAACCAGCTTAATAGTCCTCAGAGTGTCAGTGAGGAATGTAGAATCTTCCACATTTAAACTAGCACTTCAGCATAAAATCATTAAGTGATCCTGGACAGTTTGGTCTGTCAGCATATCCCAATTTATAGGTTGTCACGGATTTAAAATGCCCAGTGGTGAAGTGGGGAGAACTCTGTATTTGGAAATTTTTAGAGGAATGGTAGGATATAACTTTAATTAAATGCAGAGCTTAACATTCTACTTGTACTGTACATATATGAAAATACTACTACTTAATACTAATTCTGGTGCATAGCAAATAGATCAAGATGAACTTGCATTTCTCTATCAAATTTGATGCTTAATTTTTTTTTTATTAGTTTATTAGCAACCTGAAAAATAATGTGTATCAAACATATCTTGTTCTGTCCATCCATCCATCCATCCTATCTAAAAACCATCTTCTTGACAGCTCTCTTGGCATGATTTCTCTTCCATGCCCAAATTAATAAAATTGCCCCTGCACCAATGACCATTTGCTGCAGGTATGATCAAAAACTCTGAATAAAGATACAGGAGGGGTGGGTGGGATATAGTAAACCCAAATGCAGAATTAACTTTTGGACAACACGATTTTTCACTAAATCATTTCCAAGGTAGGCTTTAGTTCATGAAGTGATGTGGTTTTTAAGATGAAAAACTGCATTGAAAGATATTAGCACTGAGGCATAAAGTAGTGTTCTCATGTTCCAAGCTTTTTTTTTTAAAAAAAGTTCTTTGCTTTTTGCCTCCTCCATAGCTTACTTATTGGATAAATCAACACGGGAGTCGGAGATTTAACTCAATTTTGTGTGGCAGTCATCCTTAAACTGCTGCTGTATTAACCAGTGTTGCGGAGACAAAGCTGAAGACCAGGAGGATAACTATATAATTACCTTCTTTTGGGGGAAAAAATATAATGGCAAACAGGTTTTACCCTTGCTTCTTTACACTTTTTCAAGATTGCACACAATGTTTTTTTTTTGTTTGCTACTTTCACCACAGGACTCCATTAAAGCTTTGTGAACAGCTGTATCAAAACATCTTCAGTGCCTTTCATATACATATGAGAACTCTGTTCCAATTATCCAAATAATGTAACAGTTTTCACTCCCTTTTATTTCGACATTGACTACTCTGAAGTGGAAGGTTTTCCTGCACTTAGATAAACAGTGAAACTAATTGGAATCCCTAAAAAGATTATTGTATAAGAGGCTCAGGGAACATTGCCAGTTGACTGAGATGAAAAGAAAGCTGTCTGGAAAATAAAATTTTGGACACATTTATACAAAGAGATCTATTTTAAAGAAGCTTTACATGGCAAAGAAAATACAAGTTGTGGTGTTTTGTGGTCTCAGCTTTTTTATTTCATTTGCCAGTAGCACTTACAATGTACTGACAGAAAATGAAATGTGTATCTTAAATATAATCAAATATCCACATTTTAGTTTAATATGACTGCACGTTTAGTTTCTGGTCAGCATAAATTACTTTATTGACAGACTGGGTCCCAACTGTAGTTATGTAGTAATAGACTACTTTAAAAACACATTCAAATGATCAAATAATAATCTAATTCATTGTTTCTTGTCTCCAAAGAATAATGCACAGAAATTGCTTGTCCATAGAAGAAGAAAAAATGCTAAAATTAGACCTCTGTATATTTGGATACCATTAGAATCTAGGACTGGGTGAAATAGCTTTGTTGTTATTTGTATCTGATTAAATAAGAACACCCTGATAGAATCAAATATTGTAAATTTTGACAAAAGCTCTCTATGATGAATTTTCAGGGAATTTTTTTTAATGATATCTTTGAAAGACATCATGATGTGCAAAACTCATTCTTTCCTATGGTGCACTTCTAGACAAAATAAATCATGATGTAATTTCCTCTGGCTGTTATCTGATGTTCTCTGCCCACAAGAAGAGACTAGTAAATCAACATAGAAGCAGACATAAATAAGACCTGTTTTATCAGCACGTGTTTATTTAGTATTTCACAGTTAGTACATGGATAATAATAATAATCTACATTGTCTTAGTACAGAAAGGGCGGCATAGTGGATCAGTGGTTAAGATGCTGGGTTTGTCGGCTAGAAAGCTGACAGTCCAGGTTCGAGACCTGAGTGTCACGTGATGAGTGAGCTCCTGTTCTCACCTCAGCTGCTGCCAACCTAGTAGTTCAGAAGCACGTAAATGTGAGTAGATAAATAGGTACCACTTCAGTGGGAAGGTAACAGCACTCTGTGATGTCATGCTGGCTATATGACTGTGGAAATGTCTTTGCCTTGAAACGGAGATGAGCACCACCCCCTATATACAGCAAGGACAAACGGAGTAAAATCCGCAGGGACTCATGTTCCTTTACCTTTAACACAGAAGCTTTTAACCCAAGGCCTCCAACTCTATGATTATTCTAAGCTGATTTGGGTTCTAGAAGCAGGTGTCTTCACATTCTCCAAGCAGAATTTCTCTTTTTCCTTTGAAAATCATTTTAAATAAGTCAGATGCCAACCAGTGCAGCAATAGGTGATTTCCTACTTATCCTCTTTTGCAGTTCAACTAAATTAAAATAAGATGTTGTGATCAATTATCACATTTACAACTATTATTAGCAAACACTGTACAGACATACAGACAGTAACACATAGCAATGCAAGAACAAATTCAAACTGTGTAAGAACACCACAACTTTTGTGGAATAAGCGGTCTTCTTTATGACATACTAAACATTAGACTAAATTTTTCTCTCCTTTTACATACAAGCTTATATCAAGAAATAAATGAATTGCATTTACCTTGCTTAAGTTCCAAACCCTTGGCAGGAGGATTGAAGAAGAAATACGCTTGAATTAAACGGTGACTTGCCTCCTGATCCTCCTCGCACAATCCTTACCCATCTCTTCTTCTTCTTTTCCAGGATCATTCTCCCCCCCATTCCTATTATATGACCTATACAGTTTCATTTACAGTTTAATGTCTGGATGCTTAGTTCTGGTTCTAGCCTATTTTCTGCAATCTGCAGAATAATTTAGCAACAGATTTTTAAAACTTACATTCTAAATTTCATTGACTTACCTATGAATGAGGTGCAGCCTTCAGCAACTTTGTTAAGGAGAAGACTTCTGCCACAGAATCCGTAAAAGGTTAAAGTGCAATATGAAAGTAGGATTGAACTACCAATTATTGTTTGTTGCCGATCATTGTTTTTATATTGATTATTTCTCAGAGTGAAATTGTTTGAGTTGGGTGGCCATATAAATTCTTTAAATAAATAAATGGGATGCTTTCATGTGATTCAGATTCAAATCAAAGCATATGCAGTCTTAGTTTGAGTGATGAAAATAGGAACGCTCACTGGCACAAATTCAGGGCTTTTGTACATTAAAAGTATGAATTTTCTAGATTTGACTCATGAGTCAAATGAAATTCTGAATTTAATTGACATCAACCGAGAGACACGTACATGCAGAGACATGTCTCTCTCTCTCTCTGTTAAGCACATTGTGCTTACCTACTAACATCAAGGCACTAAAAGTAGAGACCATGCAATTTGTTGATTGTTGGTGATTCTATGAAACACATTCATGCAGGTATTTTGGCAACAATATGAAAGTGATTTGCTATTTTTGACATCTTTAGGGATAGCGTTCCATTTCCCAGTCTAGCCTACCTGGAATTATTTAAGAACAAGCCAGATCTATTCTTGCTTTCAGATCAAGCCAAGGTTAGCTTAGTACTGCAACTACTGTTACTAGTACTACATTCGTGTTGGGAGCACCTACTAAGGCACTTCTGGGTTGAAAGGATTAGCCAGTGATGAATTTATGTTTTACCGACAATAAAATGTCGGTAAAATATAAATTCAAAACAAAAATAGTTTGTTGTGAAAGCGACTGCCTGTGAAGGCTCTTGGATTGGGTCTGAAAGACGAAAGCGGAAGCAGTATGCTCCCTCCCATAATTGGGTAGACCAGGTTGCCCTGATAGACCGCTCTCAATGGAAAAAAAACCACTTGATTAGCCAGTGACATCACTGCTGCCCAGGAGATGCTCAAGGGGGCTCCTTTCATGTCCCTGGTATTTTTCCACTGAAGTGGTACCTACATCTACTTCCATTTGGATGCTTTTGAATTACTAGGTTGGCAGGAGCTGGGACAAATTGACCAGGAGTTCATTCTGTCACACAGCTCATGCACTCGGGTTTCGAACTGCCGAGCTATCAACCTTTCAATGGTCTTCTGACTCGACATCCTAACCGCATGAACCATTGCAGCCCTTAGTACTGCAACTTAGCAGGACGTCAAGGCATTATGGTCCCCACTCTGAAACGTGCCCTACATTTCATCCAATGCTCGGTGCATTAATGTGTAGATACTAGCAAAAAGACCAACATTCCTACCAACTTCTACAGAGATTAACGAGGTGTGGCTGTTGAGTGTTGTAAACACTCAAACTATTCTCACACTGTGATCCTAGGTATTGTAAAAACAAGGAATGTAAGCATATGGATATCCTGGGATTTCTTAAATATAAAAAATTGCTATGGAATGGATAATTTAAATCCTTCTTCATAAACATTTTGCTATTGTTGACTGTCTGCCTACAGTATGTTGACAGGCTAATCAATAAAAATTGTTGATTAGTCTGTGAGATCAGTGCTGAAGGGAATTTTGGGAGGGATGATTTCATCCACATGTATTTACCTTTTCTGCATATTGAATTATATTTGTAGTGCATTACTATAAAAGATGGGTAAACAACAATAAAATTAGAAATGAATGTGATGATTTACAAATTACAGGTAATAATATTTCCAATTTATTCTACATTGCTCCAATTGGATTTCCAGTACTGTATACACTTCTGGACACCAGATTCTAAAAAAGATTTAGAGAAACTGGGACAATTATAGAAAATGGCAACAAGAATAAATAGACAGCTGGAAATAGCCATATATGGTGATACTGAAAATACAGAATATTTTTAACCTTGACAAAAGATGACTTGAATATGATAGCACTTTTTGATTCCTAAAGGAGTACCTAAAATCTGTTTTTGTCAGCCCTTCATAGATGGCCAAGTCAAGAAAGGCCAAGTCAAGATACTTTATTGTTGTAGGGCAGGGGTCCCCAACTCTCGGGCCATGGCCTATTTGCAACTGGGTTGTGGGCTGGCATACATGCATGTCAACGCAGTTCAACTTATGCGAGTGGCAGGCCAGTGCATACACGTGATTATGCAGCTCAACTCGTGTGAGCGGCAGGCAGGCACACATGCGCTCAACTGCAAGTTGAGCTGCATGTGCACTGTGCATGCACATGCACGCCAGCCCCCAATTCCCATTGCCCAGTTCCCCTCTTGCCCTCCAGCTGGGCCACTAAGCTGCAAAGGTTGGGGACCGCTATTGTAGGGTATAATAACAGAATTGTGGAAATCAGAGTTTCCCTTCGCCTCCCATTGTTGCAAAGAGAAACAAGGCAGGGTTATTTTAAGTTTCTTTAGAATTCCTCTTTTATATGCTTTCACCTTTCCCAGGACTAAGTTGTCATTTCTCTTCCCTTAACATGGTTCTGCATGGTTTCATCAAGGTTAACACCACATTCTTTTATAATTCTTTATAAATAACTGTCTTTTAAGTGACAGATTCTATCTGAATAAATATTTTTAATAGAAGAGTTTAATAATGGAGCTACTGATTAAGATTTGAGTTCCTGTTCATTGCATGCATTAAGTGAAGATGCTACATAGCCATCTTTTACATATGCTTTTATTCTGAATTCTATACACAATAAAAAAAATGGGACTAACATTAAGTTCCTTTTTTATTGATAGTCGGGCAAAAAATAATCTGCAGGACTGCCAAAACAATTTCCAATTGCATATACAGGTAGTTCGCAACTTAAGACCATAATTGAGCCCCAGATTTATTTTGCTAAGTGAGACATTTGTTAAGTGAACTTTGCCTCATTTTACAACTTTTCTTGCCACAGTTGTTAAGTGAATCATTGCAGTTGTTAAGTCAACAGCCCAGTTGTTAAGTGAATCTGTCTTCCCCATTGACTTTGCTTGTCAGAAGGTCGCAAAAGTGGATCACGTGACCCCAGGATACAGCAACCATCATAAATATGAACCAGCTGCCAAGCATCCAAATTTTAATCACATGACCATGGGGATGCTGCAACGGTCGTACGTGTGAAAAATGGTTATGTCACTTTTTTCAGTGCTGTTGTAACTTCAAATTTTGTCACTAAATGAACTGTTAGAAGTCACCTGTATAGAGGGAAATCAGCCTGGAAAAGGATAAGCAAAGTAATCTTGAAATCACTTAGCCAGGAATAGAACTTGGCTAATAATGGGAAAATATGTATGTTTGTATATGATAATTGATCAACCTTTCTTGCATTTTTCCAGATCTGGAAAACCATCAGGATTAAAAGAAAAATACCTTTTTCAAAGAGGTATTAGAAAATTCTGGTTAAAGGTCCAATTAGCTGTAACCAAGTGGCTTTGTTCTGCCAAGGTAAACAATGGTCCAACCAATACGTCATAATTTCAGAAATAGAAGAATTCACTGAACAGAGATTAAGTCAGGGATGCAGGTTATTTGTTACAAGCAATTGGACATTTGTTACAAGCAACGTTCTACCTTGATGGCCATGTCTAAATCAGATGCAATATATAGAACTACCAAAGAAATAATAGGGAGCAGGTGTGGCTACATTTTTCAGAGTTTCATTCTAAATTTTAATAATCCCATTACATAGCTGTATGTGATTCCACCGATTCAGTGATGGAACAGAAAAAAAGTAAAAGTGTGCCTCTCGCAGCCAGATTCAGTGTGAATTTTTCACAACTCATAATTAGGTCAAAGATTTGGAGCCTAAAAGACTGGGAAGTTATTCACTTTAATTACCAATATCCTCTATGTATTAAAATAGGAAATTAAATAATGTAATAGTAGAAGAAGTAATAATAGTGGTGTTAGTCTGTAGTCTCAGTCATCCAGGTCATGGTTGTCCCAAAGGTGCTTTTTCAGGAGGCAACTGGACTTTCTTGTTTTTTCTTTAGAGACGTTTCGCTTCTCATCCAAGAAACTTCTTCAGCTCTGACATCTGCCCACCATCCTGTCAAAACTGAAGAAGCTTCTTGGTTGAGAAGCGAAATGTCTTCATAGAAAAAACAAGAAAGTCCAGTTGCCTCCTGAAAAAGCACCTTTGGGACAATAGTGGTGGTATTAGGTTCTTTTTCATTACCTGGCCTGCTCCTCCCAACCAAGATGGCCCTTGCTGGTTAAATGTTATTATTGTTGTTGTGTTTTACCTCAGCTTTTTACAGAAGGATAGCGGTCTTAGCTTTTGAGAACAAGAATATGTTTTAAAATATTTGATCAGTTTAATTCACAGGTCAACCGGTTAAAAGGCAGATGTTTAAAAAGTTATTTTCTTCAATCAGCCAACATCTCTTTTTGTCACAATTACTGGTGTTCCTACTGGATAATTGGAACTATTCAGTCAGCCTTCATTTATAAAACACGTTATTACTGAGTGCCTCTCTGCAGGAACCAACCTTAGAACTTAGTATAAAAAGGATTGTCTCTGTTGCTTCTTTCTCTGATGTGAAGTATCTTATTCACGTTTACACTAAGCCTCCAAGCGTGATTTAAATATATTTTATAGCAAACATTTGGAACAGTCTTATACAGTAATAAAAATGCTTTCTTGATTATTATTGATATTTTGGTCAAAGTGCAGTGCATTGTGTAATATTTGATTCTGCAATCCTTTTTCAGGCAGAATTCACTTTCCGTTATGTTTCTGGATTTCAGTAATTATGCTTAGACAGATGGACATGCACCCGAGTGTATCTAATAGCAGTAGCACTTAAATTTATATACCGCTTCACAGTGCTTTTACAGCTCTCTCTAAACGGTTTACAGAATCAGTATATTTTCCCCAACAATCTGGGTCTTCATTTTACTGACCTCGGAAGGATGGAAGGCTGAGTCAACCTTGAGCTGGTGAGGATTGAACCCCTGACAGTCAGCAGAATTAGCCTGTGATACTGCATTCTAACCACTGTGCCACCATGGCTCTTGTCCTTGTGTTAGGCATATCTTACCCATGAAGGATCAGGTCAGTTGAGTTACCTTAAATAGGGCTGCCAATCAGCTCTCTGTGGATGCAATAAAGGTGTAATTCTTCGACCTTCAACAACTTTCTGAAGCATTCCAAACTCCTGCCAGCCCTGGACATATAACACTGTCACCAATGACATTAAGGAAAAAAATGTGGGGAAGTAGGGAGTGCTTCTGGTATATGTGCCCATACCTGTTTTAATTTTTAAGTCCCAAGCAAGCACAGTACTTGTTTATTTTATTTGACGAAACTTGATTGTTTCGTCAGTACATAGGTACCTGTTTGCTATAACTAGCACTCCTAAGGATTAATTGATTCTATTTTTATGAATATTTCTCCCGGTTATATGCATGATTTTGTTTTTGTATGTGATTTGTATTGCTTTAATTCCCATTATGGGTGGACGAGTTGTACACTGCTCAGGTTTGTTTGATCAGAGCCCTCTTTGAGTCCTATAAAGAAATAAAAATATATAACTCAGTTACATTTTCTTCATAATAAAAAAAAATGGCTTTAGCTTTTTTTGTCCATAGTTCAGATTATTTACTGCTGCTAGTGAGAGGGGGTAATGCATAATTTCATGAAGTCATGCTCCATTCTGGTATCCTATGGATAATTTGGATTTTTGCATCCATAACCCATAATAATCCAGTCATGCTAATTGGAGGATTAAGCAAATTGAATTACAGCACATCTAGAGGGCACCAGGTTAGAGGAAGAGGTGGAATTCAACAACAGATTGCTTTGTCTTTAGTCCCGTATCTCATATAATATGTATTTTGGGCTTCATAAAAAGCTATTAAAATGTTATAACAAATGGAAACTAAAAAAACAAACAGCAACTCCTATCCAATTGTTAGGATGACTTATAGGAATAAAGTATCTGACTGACTTGCACAAATTGAATACTTTAACAAATAAATTGGACAACATCTTCAATGCTAAACATTTCTCTTTTTTTGTGCACGGCGATGTAATCTGGGAGTATTGTGTCTGACAGCATCAAAGGTATTGTTGAGGAGGTTTTTTTTTAGCTTCATCCAGATGTTTAGCTAGGGGTAATGTTACTATATAGATTAACACAGCTGCCTAGGAGTTACCATGCTAAATATGGAGAGCATCTGTGATTTGTCTAGGGAGGTTGAATTTCAATTAATTAAATGTGAAGCTAGCTTGCTAAGAACTTTTCCACTGCTAGTAGGAACCTGACGGTTTTAAAAGACTTTGGAGCAGCTGAAGCAAACAACATTTTCCAGTTTATTCATTTTGGCCAAGTCCTTGGAAAGGTATGTAGACTAGATATTAAAGCATTTGATTATATTTCCCAGTGTGCCTGATTCTTAAAATTAAAAGTTGTTTCCAATAAATTCAGTTGCAGATGGATACCCTGAGTAATAAAGTCCACAAAGACACAGGAATAGAGGGATGGTCCCATATAATGGAACTTGAAGTAGCTTTTTCTTCATAAACTATGATAATTGAAATGCATAAGTTTCTATTGTACTGGGACATATCATGAATAATGAATAATTGGATTAGAAGTCTTGCTCTCCTAAATGTCTTTCATCTCTTCAGATATTATTATCCTACATAGAAGGTAACTCAACTTATCTAGCATTACTTTAATGGTGAGTGAGTGACTATATACAATCTATTTTATATAATGGGGAGTGACCATATACAATATTTTTGTGAATAGTTTTGTTGCTCTGACTTTAACATTTCTTCCATCCGTTCTTCTGTGTCAGATTTCAGACAGCAAATCCTTATTCTTCCTTAACCTGAGAATTAATATAAGCTGGACTGAAATTTTTATGATTTTTAACTCTTATTCCAGATGATTAACAGATGATTCAAGGAATAAATGATCCTATCACGTGCTCAAATTTTTTTCCCAAGGTTTGGCTGGAATTCATCCTTCCATATTCGAAATCATGTTTAGAAACATGATTTCTAAAATAGCACATATTTGATAATCACCCTTCCTCTCCCTTACTGGTGGTTCTTACAATATGTCCAATTACACTTTTCAAATTAAGTTTCCAAAACCATAGATGTATTCTCATAAGCCTCTGAGCCTAATTGAATGGTATTCTAGTGACACCAAAGCCTACTGGGAAATGAAGTTCTTTGGGGATTGCAACCATTATAGAACCCAGGCAGAATTTCATTTCCTCGAGACATTGGCTTGAGCTTGCCAATTTCTTTTGAATCAATACGTTGAAAATAATAAAAAAAAAACTTCAATTTTTCCTCATGCCTGACTGCTTTTTTTCAAACATGCCCTTCAGATTGCTTTTCATATGAAGATATTAGACCCTAATTATTCCTATAGTAGCTTCCAGCTTAGTAAAAGATACTTTAAAAAGGATAGGCTACTATGTTTCAATTGATGAGAAAGCAAAACAGCTTATACAAATTCGTCATAATGATTGGCAAGGTTGAATCAAGGATTGTTTTTCTTGATTTAACTATCTGGCTGAAGTCGGAACCCATTCGATTTTCTGGATTCATACAACATACACAGCTACAGTCTAACAAATCGTGTTGCGGCTTAGTGTAATGTGGGAATCTATGTTCAGTTATAGTAAAGCATCTAAATTCCACAATTTCAAAACCTTTGTTGTTAAAAGACAGATAGCATCTTTTAAGCTTTGATAAAGCCATCTGCTATAGCTAAGCAATGGATTTATGCAATGCCTTGATGGGAAATGGCTTGGGTTAGGACTTTTAAGTAAGTTGTTTTAAATTCAAGGTGAAATTGGGAGTAGGGTGAGAAATAAATATGTAACAGAGGTTGACTTTGTTTAAAAGCTTAGATTTGAACATCTTTGAAAGACACAAATCTTTTTGAGAACTACTACTTTCATATCCTTAAACTATAGATTGGGAAAGAAAAGGAATATTGCTGCACTTAGAAACAAATGATTGAAGGCATGTTAAAACTAGGGTGAACTCTCATTAATGAAAACAATAATGTAGGATATATGTCATGTTATAAATTGCTTCTTAGAAACCTCAGAAGGAAAATGCTGGCATAATTCTAATTTGTACATGGGTGAATATAGCAAATAAAAGTATTTATTTCACTTTAACCACTATCTAGTTAAATATGATTGCCTCTAAGGCATTTCCCTTCTTCCCCTTCCAAATATACACAGACTCTCACACACTCACACTCATGCAAAGCTTTCAGAGGGAAAAATGCATTTTAATGTATTGTAGCTACATGCATATAGCCTTTCCCCTCATATATATTTGAGTGTCAAGAGTAATTGTACCAACAACATTATACCAAACCCATATTAATCAGACTTGCAGCTACAGCTTGCTGTACTTATGATTACATTTGTGATGTTTAGATGAATTCCCTGCCTTAATATTCTGTTAGAAGGTCTTTTGTCATTATTCAGACATTTGGAAAATGGATTTTTTATGAAAAAAAGCCATCATAACACTAAATGTTTATAAAATCTTCCATAGAACACCTGCAACAAATTAAAAATCTCAGATTAATACATTTAATGTCATATGTTGTACCAATGAAAAAGTTTCAGAAGTCAACAATGTTTAAGTTAACTTTCGTTGCTAAAGTTTGGTTACCTAATTATAAGAAGAACTGCAGTATAAAAAGTATTATGTAATTTGCTGTGGTCTGAAACATCTGTGCTTAAATTCTTTCTCAAATTGTAACATGCATTCTACCTTCTACTTTGCTATTATCAGAATCTGTGACCATTTCTGGGCAATTTATTACAAGAAGGATTCAGGTTATCTGGAACAGCCTTAGAGAAGAAGAATGAAGAATGAGTAGGAGACTAAAAACTAAATCATAAAAGGGCGATTGAAAACCTGTTTTGGAGTATTTTGGAATATTCAGCTGAGAGGAGAAGAGAAAAAAGAGAAGACAGAAGAGATATAGTAGCGCTATTCAAATATCTGAAAAAGATGTCACAGAGAAAAAGGTCAAAATTTATTCTCTGTTGCTCCGTAGAGCAGGATCAAGAATAGTGGATTTCGGGTACAAGAAAGCAGTTTCCAACTGAAACTTTTAAACAGTAAGAACTGAACGTACCTTGGATGTTTCAATTTGGTTCCTATACTAAGTAAGGAGTTGGATGACCTAAAGTGCCCCTTTCCTCAATATGAATCTATAACCAATGGTGGATAGCATCTTGATATTTTTTTTTAAATTTAAAGCCTTGGCTGAATGCATACATGATGAGCTATAAATTGGGCTGTTTGGTTTTAGTTTAACATATCTAGTATGAATTGTGGTTTATAAATTATGGTTTATGGCTAAGCATTAAATTATGTCTGAATCTTCACAATGCATGTATTTTTTATTCAAATTATGTTTAAAACGTACATAGCTTGCTGCAGCATACGAACTTAGTCAGTCACTGCTTCCATCAAGCCATAAATGTAAAACAGTCTTTTTCAACTTAATGACTTCTAATTGGATTCAACCACATCTGCCAGAATTTCCAGTCTGACTGGGAATTATTGCAGGTGTTGTCCCACACAATTGGAGGAGATATTCCAGAGCACAGTTAGCTTTGATGTTTTCTTCAGGAGGACTCTTAAAACACTTAGGATCAATATGTTGAGCAGAAATCGGAAGGGTAATATAAGGAATTGATGGTCCTGGGTTGTTGTTTTTTTGTTATTTACTTCATAAAAATAAAGGAAATGTCTTATAATCATGGTGGTGAGGGAACAGCTAATTAGAGCTCTAACCACACAAGGAGACCCTGTTTTGGATTATAATCATAAAAATGGCATAGATTGTATTTATGAAATGAAAAATGTTTACTGTATATCTTAACATGAGGAAAAACTGAACTAGTTCCCTCTATATAGTTCTTGGAGAACAAAAGTAAGATAATTTATCTTCAGTGAAGATGACTTTTGAGTAAGGGCATAGTTTTTGACATGTAGGACACACTTTTCTGTAAGCATGTGAGAAATCATGGTTCTCCGGATATTGCTGAGTTTGGTCTGGTGAGAGGGATGCTGGGAACTACAATTCTATAGAAATGGGGCCACCAATTCCTCATCCTTCTTTTTTTTTAAAACAAATAAATAATTCTCTAGAGTAGGCTAGTTTCTCAAAAATTATCTTGAGTAGGGTAGTATCATTGACAAAGGAAACTGTATGGATATTTTTCTCCTATCCCCTCTTTCCAAAAGCTCATAATGCCCATAAATATGCCATTTTACCTAAAAAGATAGGTAAATTTTCTCCCCCTGGGGAAAAAAAGATGAGAAAATGAAGAAATTTACTTACCTCTATTATGATATACTTAATGAAGATAAGACACCTCTCCCATTCAAAGGTAAATTATTTGAATAATAACTTAGTCTTTCTTTCAGGTAATAGATAACAATACTTGTTTTGTTTTGTTTTGCAAACAGGAGAAATTTAACTTTGTAGCATTTTGCTATGACCTACTCAGTGGAATTACAGCAGAAAACTAATCCTTTAGGAGAGATGGCTCTATCAATCTTTGGATTTTTCTAATGTGGAAGCTACTCAATTGCATCTCAGAAATCAGGGAGGTAATTACTCATGCAGACAGCACAAAATGAAAGGGGAAAAAAATGCAAGTTCTGCTGAGTATCCCTTTTAGAACAAGCACTGGAACAAGAAAAACTGCCTCTATAATCAGTCAAATACTTTCGCTAATTTTTCAGGTGTTGAAGGCTAGAGTGAGGATACATGCTATGAAAGTTAAAGCAAGGAGAGGCTTAGTGGACAATTCGTAACAACTCTTATTAAGAAAAACTTTGTGCTTTCAATGTTTTCTAAATCATAATTTTTAATTTTTAAAAGCTTTTAAATAAGCAAGTATTGCAAACCTGGTGTAATCTTTTTACATATCTATCTGTACAGTTTTAAATATCTATATGTGTGTCTCTACACATATATATTTCTGTGTATATCATTTGATGGTGTAGTATCAACCTTCTACTTCAAGCAAGGATGCAGACTATGTAGCCTCATTGTCTCATTGTGAGCAGAGTCAACCAGAATACCACTAAAATTTTGAGTTTTTGAGGTTGTGATGTGTGTAAGCCTGGCTGCTGTTTTTAAACTCTGGTGTGTTAATTCAAAAACTAAAATTTTCAGTGAATAATATTCTCTTGAACTGCATACCTAGTACATGGAATTGACAACTGGACAATGTAAATAGATTTTGTGTGCCCTTACTATAGCCAAAAGATTGATATTGTAGCATTGGAAATTTATACTTCCTTTCACTCAATGGATTGGAGACCTAAATGCACTTGCCACACTCACACACATGCAAATCTAGGTTTGGATTTGCCTATAGACATAGACTTTGTATGGGCAAATACTATGAAATATGGGATTCATTTATACAGAATTCAGCGAGTTAAAAAAAGATAATCGTATAACTCATAAATACATTTTAGTAATATATGCAGTAGACAAGTATATATAGAATTGTAGCTGTTCATTGTTACAATGACATTGACAATGTTACATACAATGACAGGTATGAATCTTTTTTGTCATATTTTTC
Source organism: Oxyrhabdium leporinum (assembly GCA_032468155.1). Classification (NCBI taxonomy): domain Eukaryota; kingdom Metazoa; phylum Chordata; class Lepidosauria; order Squamata; family Cyclocoridae; genus Oxyrhabdium; species Oxyrhabdium leporinum. The sequence goes on from JANHFL010004172.1 coordinate 407,823, forward strand.
ACTTTTTTTGTTAACAGCAATTTTTATGTGTTCTTTTTTAATCTTCCTTTGACAATGCATGTATCACTATTATTTTGTTATTCATTAAAAAGCAATAAATAAATAAATAAATTGGTTTTCTGATTTGAAACTCGGATTCTCATTCATTATAATGCTTGCAGAAAAGGAACCTATAACAATAGTGCTGTATTCAGGGGTGGGATTCAAAAATTTTAGCAACAGGTTTGCTGCCTGGTTCCTGGGTGGGCGTGGCCTGGGTGTGGCATAGTCAGCCTCTTGCACCATGGCCCATTTCCGCCCTTCCAAAACTTTCAGGAGGCCCGTTTTTCACCCACCCTGGCCTCCGGAGGCTTTCCTCGAGGCCCGTTTTTCACCCTCCCTGAGCCCCCGCATGCGCCCTGCACTTGCATCCAAACCGGGCCGTGTGGAGACTCTTGGGAGGGGCGGGGAGGGGCGGGGTGGCCGAGGCTAGCCAGGAGTGGGATTTGGCAGTTCGGCGAACAACGCAGAATCTTCGCTAAGGGTCCACCTGAACCCCTGCGAACCCCCAGCAGCTGACTCCTGGCTGTATTAAAACTGAAGCTCATGCAAGTATATTGATGTCCCAAAGGTGTATTTTCAAAAGGCAATTGGACTTTCTGGTTTTTGTCTTTCAAGACATTCCTCTTCTCATCCAAGAAGCTTCTGAGTCCAGTTGCCTCTTGAAAAAAAACACCTTTGGGGCAACCATGACCTAAATGACTGAGAATCTCCATTGACATTAAGTATATTGATGGGAAACAAATAGAGCAGTATGGGCAACAGAAAGGACTTGCTAAGGTTTGGAGCATACCAAGTACATTGCTTTGATACCAAGGAAGGGTTTAAAAAACAACAAACCTCAGGATGTTTTTATTTTCTAATATATCTCTTAAATTTGAAAATTAATTAATTTTCAGAAACACTCAATGGTTTGGGCTTTTTTTTTAACTGCTTAGTAATTGGCTATGTCTAGTTTAATGAAAAGAAGGGCTAGGGGTGACATTACAGCAGTGTATGATAGCAGTTCCAATATCTCAGGGGTTGCCACAAAGAAGAGGGAGTCAAGCAATTCTCCAAAGCACCTGAGGGCAGGGCAAGAAGCAATGGATGGAAACTAATCCAGGACAGAAGCAACCTAGAATTAAGAAGAAATTTCCTGACAGAACAATTAATCAGTGGAACGACTTGCCTTCAGAAGATGCTGGAGATTTTAGGAAGGGATGCAGACAGCCATTTGCAGGGTTTCTTGCTTGAGTAGTGGGTTGAACCAAGATCCCTTCCAACTCTGTCATTCTGTGCTTTTTCCTGCCTAAATACAAGATCCTACTTTTCTCACTACTGAACTGCATTTTGTTGGATAGGGCTCAATGCTCAAGTCATCAAAATCCTTTTGAATTTTAATCTTGACATGTTAGCAGTTCCTCACATAGTTGTGTCATGCACAAATTTGTTGAGTGTCCCTTCAATCCCCTCACCTAGGTCATTTATGAAAATGTTGAAGGACACTGGGCTCAAGACAGAACCTTGAGGTACTCCACTGCATGCTTCCTCCATGTAGAAGTAATTCTATTGAGGATTACACGCTGAGTGTGGTTGGTCAGACAACTACACGTCTATCTTGTGGTGGTGCTCTCTATTCCACATACATCGTACCCAGAAGTAGGATGTGGTCTACTTTATAAAATGCATTACTGAAATTCAACTATAGTATATCCACAGCTTTTCCTTGGTCCACTAATTTAGTCACTTTGTCAAAGAAGGCAATAAGGTTTGTTTGGCACGAGCTGTTTCTAATAAATCCATGCTGACTTTTAGTAATCACCTTGTTCATTTCTAAGTGCTCACAAATAGGCTGCTTGATTGTCTTTTCCAGGATTTTCCCAGGTACGACAACCTGATTTGTCTGTAGTTTCCTGGATCCTCCCCCACTCCCTTTTCAAAGATTGGAATCATATCAACTCTTTTCCAGTCCTCTGGCAGTTCCCCATGCTATCTAGGAGCTCATTCAGTGCTCAGCGCCTGCAGTACCCTGGGATGTAAGCCATCTAGTCCAGGGGATTTGAACTCATCCAAAGCAGATAGGCATTCTCTTACCAAATCGTTGCCTATCTTGACCTTATAGGATGAAGAATAGCTTTTATCCATGGGCCGTCAGATTACTAAACACAACGTAACACCACAATTAGGATTAATGTGATAGACTTACAGTATATATATATGAATATATATATGAAATTCATATATTTATGTGAGAAATGTGTGCTAGTTTATTACTTATCTGGGGCTAGGGATTTCATTTTCTTTTTCTTTATTTCTTTTTCTTTTTTTTCTTTGTTTTTCTTTTATTGATTGATTATTGAGATGTATTCCGTGTTCTTGGGTAGGCTGCACCAAGGGAGGCTCATTCAATCTCATTGTATACATGTTGTGCATTGACAATAAAGGTTTGAACTTTCTTTGAACTTTGAACCTGAATTCTTGTCTTCCACGGTGCTGTTTTTCATAAAAGTTGGACTATCTTTTCCTTTTATGTAAAGACAGATGCAAAGAATGAATTAAACAGTTCTGATTTCTCTCTTCTGCCCATCACCTTCTTGCCATCTTTTCCCATTAATGGACTGACCATTTCCCTGACTTCCTTCTTGCTCCTTGCATATTGAAAAAAACTTTTTTTTTGTTATTTTGGCATTTGTTTCAAGTCTTATTTCATCCTAAGCCTTGGTCTTCCTAACTCCATCTTTGCAGATTTGGGTTATTTGCTGGTGTGCTGTTCTAGTTATATGCCCCTCTTTCTATTTTTTTATGCTTGTCCTTTTTGACTCTCAATTTATCAGAGAGCTCTTTGTGCAACCATGCTTTCCATCCATGGAATTCTTCCTATTCTCTCAGTTTGTTGAAGTCATCTCTCTTAAATTGTAGAATACTAATCTGACTCTGTCCAGGTCTCTGTGCCTGTATTATAGTGAATTCTGATGTATAACTTCCACTCCCTCAAACATTTCATCCCTGTTAATAAGAATTAAGTCCAGTATAGCTGAGCCTCTAGTTCCCTCCTTCACCGTTTGGATGATAAAGTTGTCAGTTAGGCTTGTCAGGAACCTGTTTGATCTTCCACTAATTGCAGATTTTGTGCCCCAGTTGATGTCAGGATAATTAAAGTCTCCCATTACCACGGTGGTGTCTTTCCTGCATACCTCAGCTAACTGATCTGCAGAAAGTTCATCTTTTTCTTATGCTTGTACACATTTATAGCAATGTAATTTCCCCCTTAATATTCACCCCAATACTTTCAAGAAAGCTTTCATCTTTGTTATCATACATTTCTGTAGTTGTAGTAGTACTTTACATATATTGCAACTCCTCCATCTCTTTTGTTGGGTCTGTTTCTTTTGAATAAATTATATCCTCTAGTAGTGTATTCCAATCATGGGTTTCATCCCACCAAGTTTCAGTAGTAGCAATAATATCATACTTGCCTAATGACAAGGGGGAGGATATTCCACAGCAGAAAAGGCCCACCACCTAGGGGCCACCAAATATAGCTTCCTAGGTGACAGAACCCATAACATGCTCTCTCTGCTGTATCTGGTAGGATATGTAGATGAGATCAGGGAGAGAAGGATCCTCAAATAACCCTGTCCCATGGCTTTAAAGGTCAATGCCAGCATCTTGAATTGGACCCAGAAACAAATTGATAACTCACAAAGCAGAGGTGTAACATGTGTTCTACCAGAAACATATGTAACTGCTTACCCTGCTGCATTTTCCACCAGCTGGTTTCCAGATACTCCTCAAGGGCAGCTACATGTAGACTGCATTGCAGTAGTCTAACTGGCAGGTGACCAGGGCATGAGTGACCATGAGTATGTCCTTTGGATCTAGGAATGGGCCCAAGTAGCACAGAATACAAAGTGGTGCAATATTGTAAGTTTTATAGGGACAGGCTAATATATCTGTGCGAAAAGATGTTGACTATCAGCATGATGATTTCTGCACTCCTCCAACTGTCCTGTTCCAAGGGTTTGTGAAGAAGAAGGTCATTACCAGATTTGTAGTCTAGCACAGAAAAAAATTAATAACTTCTTAAAACCACTATATTTTATATGATGTAGGTTTTAGTTGGCTAGAGACCTCTTCTTCAACACCATAACACTCCCTCACTCCCTATTGTCCACATACCAGCGAGTGGGTGGAATTCCTGTGAAGGAGCTTAGGGCTTTGGTGTCTACCATTTCCAGGTAGAGATTGGCCACGATGGGGGACACAGGTGAACCCATGGCTCAGCCATACTTTTGTATATAGAAATTGTATGTAAAATCTTACATTTTTAGGTATATGTATGTACAGATGTAAAGAAACATCTTGATGACAAAGGTCAAGATAACAACAGCAACATCTTCCATAATAATATCATAATAAATGTGATAGTCTTTAAATTATAATTTGCTATAAGATTCTTTGATGTTGCGGACAGAATGAACTGACATGACTATTCCCAGAAAACCAACCACAGTAATTATATAGTAAAAGCAAAGTCAAAGTGTTAGAAGACATTTTGTGTTTTTAATGTGAAACTGTTATGTTCAATTCTTTTTTTAATGCTTGCTTTCTTAGATATAGAAAAATATTTGTGGAAGTACAAAAGTAGTTGTCTTTGAAGCACAATATACATCACTCCAGGTACATGAGTTGTTTTCTTTTTGTGCGGGGCTCCCTACTATGAAAGGAAGGTTATTTTTATTTTTAAGGAATATATTTACAAGTAGAGGGAGGAAAATGCCCAAGATCTGAATATTGTGGCCATTGGATACAGAAGTATTTAGATAAAAAAAAATGATTGATAGACCTTTTCCTCATTCCTATTTTCCTCATTTCCCCCCATAGTAGGAAGCATTTTAAAGAGCTGTGAATTACCCATGTAGGGCCATATTAAGTTATTTCTCTCATCATCTCTTTCTTTTCAGTGGAGACACTTTAGTTTCCCAACCTAAATCTCAGCAAGCACCTGATGGTAACATTTGGTATGCTGCTGTTTTCAGCAAACCTACCCAATACATGGGATAATTTTAAATGTAATTATTCAGCACTTGAATAGTGCTCTCAAATATCCTGACGAAAAAATGTCAGCGAAGTGCAAAGTGTTATTTCTATGACAAATTTTGTGGAGAGAGGCTCAAACTGATCATATTGAAACTCCAGTGAAATTGTTAGATTTTAATATTATCCACTGAGTTCAGTCATCATGGGAGGTCTTCCAGTTCATAGAACTCCCAATTCATACAGAAGTAGCTTCCCCTTGAAATTATTCATATTCACATCTTACCCTTGATTTTTTATTTTTTAAAAAAATATCCCTCTTAAAAGAGGCATTTTGCCACGGAGGTTAAGGGTTTTCACTGAAATTGCCACTTGTGTTTGATTTTCATCTTCTCGTAACATCCTTGAAAATGTTCAGGATAAGAAAAGTCCTGTCTGAGGCATGTTTGAGAGTGACTCTTTTAAAGTATTGCTACAGAATTAAACAAAAGCTGTGTAGAAGTAGACAAGGGCCTCTTTTTGTCCATTGTGCTGTCTGCAGGGAGCTGACATCTCTATTTTAACAAATCAGCCTTTTCCTATTACCAACAATTTTTAAAAAATGCATATCGTTTTGCAGAGAACAGATTAATAAACAAGGGATCAATGCTTAAAACCTAATGCTCTTTTAAGAAAAATCACCTGTTTAATGCTCTTGTATTTAACACATATATGCTTCAATATATTTGATTAGGGCATTAATAAAACCTTATTGCTTATATTATCATCCTCTTGTATAAAACAATTAACAGGCAACAAGAAACCAGGCACAATTAATCACTGGTACAAAGAAAAGAAAAACATACCCCAAAAAAGTCATCAAAAGAAATTTAGTGTTTTTGAAGACTAGGAAAGCATCAAATTGGTAGTTATTCAGATAAGCACCTTAAGACACAGAGAGAGGCTTAATGCATAACAAATAAGATTCGGTATGTATATGGATCCCAGTTGCATTCCTTTCCCCAATTACTATTTTATGGGGCAAGAGCTGAAAGAATTGTGTGCTGATACAACCGTTTCTTTGGAACAACTGGTGCTTAAGAGAACAAGAAAGACAAATAGCCATGCAAAGGAAATCTGGGATAATGTTTGAGGTGTAATCATTCCCTATAAAAATTTATAATATTTTAGCATCTTTATCTACATTTTATTTGCTTTAGGTTTAAGCTTCATTCTGTGTACGCATCTGTCCATCTAATCATTTGTCCATCCATCATATATTTCTGTAAGGAATATGAAGATACTCTTTCATGACCCAAGGGATTCCCTTGTTACTTTTTCCCCAAGCTGATTGGGGCTTTTTTTCTGCTCTACTCTCTATTTCATGCCCTTTTGTGGATGTTAAATCCATTTTACATTATATTTATGTTCGTTCTACTTCTTTCTTTTCCAGGACCTCAATCTCTGCACAAAGACCTTATAATCTTTGAGGTGGAACTTTGTCAATGTCCTTTGAAAGTTTGAATGCAACCTAGTAAATTTTTAGGGACAAAGTGGTTGTCCATTCCTGGAAGCAAAGGTGTAGTAGGACAAAAACATAATAGCTTAAAAATTATTTAGTTTCAAACAACAATGGAAAAGCAACCCATTTTACCAATTCTTCAAATTGACTGTTCACTGATGTGGTCTACCTTTCATTCTTTTTAAAAGAGGAAATATTATTTGTTTGAAGATGACCAAAGGATTAATTTTATTTACCTTTCCATAAATACATATTTTAATGCTGTATGCACAACTGGATTCTGCTTTGGTTTTTGCAATAATAAAAATAATAACGTTGAAAAGAACAAAAATAATATAAAAAAAGATTTGTCCACTGCCTACCTATTCAATGAACAGTAAGTAAATACAAACAGAACAAAAACAGTTTGTATTATTTCTTCATCCCAGGATGTTGTTTGGTTTGAATCATTACATTTTTTCTTGATTAATCAGCAAATATTTTTGTTGTTGAACCCAATTATCTGATGACACCTACTTTCTGAATGTAAAAAAAGAACAACTTTGCTGTAAATTGTTTCCTTTTTTTTGCTTCTTTTCATTATGATCTTGTCTTTCAGTAATTTACAATTCTGAGATGTTCGTAAGTTTCTTTGAAAGTAGTCTTAGGATATGGGAGTGTCTTTTTCAAAATTAAAGTTCCCTTTACAGCTGCTTGGATAACAAGAACAGAAAAAGAAATGTAGACTTTGCACTCGTGTTAATGATAGGATTTTCATTATTCAGCATAAATAATTTACATTTTATTAATCAGATGATTAGGTGATCGGATGATTAGATGAATCTTGTTACTGAATTGAGTTGTTACTTTGACCAGACTTTGGGACAGAATTCTGGGGCCCAGCCAGGAAGAGTGTCCTCAAACTCTCTACTGCATTTTGAAGGAATTCCCAATGCTGGCTAAAGCTCTCCTCCTCCTCCCAAACTAAGATCAATAGAGACTAGCATGGCCTGGTTCTGCTGATGACCATGGCCCTATATTCTGTTCTGCCTTTCCCTCAGAATAGTCAACCTGAGCTTTGCCTGCAGCAAAGAATGGATTAGAACTAAGTCTTTGTCCGTTCAACAGTTTAAAACCAATGAAGGTCTTTGGTGGAAACTTACAATTGGTTTGATGACAGCTTGTGCAGAAAACAGTGCTTTCACTGCCAACTACATAAATCCACTCATGATTTGCAAGTGCCAAAAGAGGTTAACAATGAAGCGACTAAAATAAGATAGAAGTTAGCTATTTTTCAGAGGACTTGAAATACGATCAATTTAAACCAATATTTATTCATTTTTTTGCTGCCTGGAAGAGTTCTCTATTATTGATGCCTGAGCATCATGGAAACAGAAGGCACAAACAGGTGAGAAATAAAAAGGAGAACAAGTTTGGTTTTCATCTGCCAATATTGTTGTGGGAGGCTTACTTGGAAGATACTCTACTCTGATGCTTGAGCCTATTCTTATTTATTATAAAAGAAGATGCTTGCTTGTTTCAGTCACTTAGGAGATAAATACAGGAAAATGGCTCATCATTTATTGGTTTATCCATTCCCATCCCCAGCACAGGGTAGAGTGGTCTGATTTCAAAGTGACAGCTGGTGGTGTCTCTTCCTGATACATGCTAATCCAGTTTTTATTATTGAAAAACTGCTTATGCTTCTAGCCAGCGAGAGGGAGTTGCTAAATGTAATCGCTGAGGAGAAAACCTTAGGATCTTGCATATAAAAGCCTAAAATGAACCATTTTCTCATTAAGCAGCAGCATTGTGATTAAATACAGATGTAATGCAGGGAAAGTAATTTATATCTATGAGCAGATAATGTTCAGTTTGGTTGGAGACTTTTTTTTTTTTTAGTCTCCATTTGAATAAACAGTATTTTCGCTTGCTCTTCCATTAAAAGTATACAAAATAAACGTTTGTTTTCTCAAATGCTGACAGGAGTCAGATTCATATCCCAAGAATCTGGGAAGATGTGGTAGTGCTAAGAGCACACATCCGGTCTTCAAAGAAACACATACTTGTGGTAGTTTCTAGCAGAATTCTGGTATGGCTATGGTAAAATATTTTTACTATACTTCTATTGATGAACCCAGAATACAAAGGTTTCCTTACTGGAGCAGGGGGTTGGACTAGAAAACCTCCAAGGTCCTTTCCAAATCTATTATTCTGTTAAAAAGTAACCTGGAGCCCACGGGCACCTCTCTTAGCAATAGACAGGCTCTCTCCCCCCTCTCAGGCTCAGACTTCACAATATCATCCTCAGACAGCTGCCGTGTGGCTATGGTGATCTTCTGCTGTGTTATACTGCTACTTTATTGATGATCTCATTTAGTCAACCTTGATTGATGGAAAGGAAATAATATAAAAGAGTTCAGGTGAGCAAAATAAAGGTCTAGAAATATGTGATTGGGAGTATAACTTTAAAGAAAATAGGAAGCGTTGTGTTTGGAATTTGGAACAAAATACAATTTTCCCGTTTGCAAAGATCTGTTTTGATAGTTGGCACAGTTGACATCAACAAATCACTGAAATTTTAACTCCTGGATGTTAGATGGAAAGGCCACCAAGCCATTTCATTATATTCTAATTAATAATGCACTTCAATAAAAATATTAATGCAATCATTATGCTATTCAGCAGCTTTGCAGGTCTTCTGCTGAATATTAGCTGCTCTCCAACACAGCATCTTTTCTTCTGCTTTCTACTGTTAGAAATTTGAGACTGGTGTTATTTTGATTCTCCTATTATGTCTGTGGATATGCCTGAAATTAAAATTGATATTAGAGAAATGTTATTAAAGTGTAGTCTGAAGTTAGCTCTAATGACATAGAATGGCAATAAATGTTCCATTGAGACTTATATTTATATCACTCATTCAGTGATATCTCTACAACTCAGGTTGTTTTGTAAGAGAAGAAATTGCCCAATGACTAAGTCTCTTAATACAACTCTTTGCTTTTTTACAGCACTATTATGTGTGTTTACATACCTTACTTCTTTAATCCTTACAACAACTTTGACAGATAAGTCAGTGCGGTTCCCATATTGCAGATGTGGGGTAGAGATTGGGCTGAGATGTAAAAAAATTGCCTAACAGCATTTAAAATTAGGAAAAGGTTCTTCTGGATTTGACCAAAGATCTTTGTAAGCACACATTTTGTTCCTACAGGACCCACTATTCCCCAGCCTTAGGAAGCCCAGTAGCTTGAGTGCAAAAGCATCCTTTTGTTTGTGTATCCTAGCCACTGGCATTTGAAGGGGTCAGACCTTTAAGACTAGAGGTAGTCATTCCTAACCTAGGCTTCCATTAACTGCTAGTTCATCACAGAAACAAAATGTAACTCTGGCGCTTGATTATTAGGCTAGATTAATACAACGTTGTATTTTTCACATGTCACAGTAGAGATTGGTTAACATGAGGCTCGCCAAGTGTTATTGATCTCCAAACTCCCCTTGCCTCAGGGCCAACTACTGAAAGATGTGATGGATGTTGCAATCTGATTCCAATTGGAGGGTCAATGCTGTCCACATGTGTGGGAGAGTAGAGAAATTAAGGCCAGGAATATTGAAAATAGTTATTGAATTCCAAGACAACAGAAAGGAACAAATTGAGGCCTTTAGAAATTTTGGATTTGAAAATTTATATTATAGCCCTTAAAATGTTGAGGAGGAGCAGGAGCAGGAGCGGCAAAAGTGGCAGAAGAAGAAGAAGGAGAAGGAGAAGGAGAAGAAGAGGAAGGAGAAGGAGAGGAAGAGGAAGGAGAAGGAGAAGGAGAGGAAGGAGAAGGAGAGGAAGGAGAAGGAGAAGGAGAAGGAGAGGAAGGAGAAGAAGAAGAAGAAGTCATGCTGCTTCCATGTTCACCCTGTGAAGGAAGATATACATAATTGATTTCTAGGTGCACCTCTCCCAAACTCATTTTAAGAAGAGATGTTGTGCAGTTTATGGAATAATAATTTTTACAGATTTATTCCATATTATTTATTGTTAATGTTAATGTTTCCCTACAATATGCTGTGGTTGTCCTCTAGAAACTGTACTGCAAGTAAAAGTTGAATGCAAACCAGGGTGTATTTGTGGGAGCAAGCAGGAACACAGAACAGGATAGTCGAAGTGCTATTTGCTTATAGTCTAGAGTCAGAATATGTGATAGATGCCCTTGTGGGCTAGATTGGCCATCCAAGATAGAAAAAAAGAGGAAACAGTTACAGTGAGGGGTATAACCCCATGTTTAGGTGAAAAGAAATGAATTCAAGATACTTAGCTGATCATCTGTATGATCATTGGCTAGATCTTGTCTGATTTGATCTTATGTTTTGAAATCATAATACGTTACTCTTTCCTTTTTAGACTGACAGAAAATTTTAGAGTCCTTAGATTGAAAGAAGCTTCATAAATATTAAAATTAATATGAATTATATGAGCCCCACATTTGTGAACATCCGGTAACATAGGTTTTTATGCAATAATTATTAGCACCTTGGCCCTAGGAACTCCCCTCATCCATCCGTCAAAAAAGGACAGCTGCTTTTGAAATATTTATTGTTCCATGTCTTTTGATTACACATTGGTCTTGATTTATGGAAATTGTCTCTTTTCAGGGTAAGGATTTAATAAAACTTCCTGAGTTATCTTTACCTTTGCTGAAGATCAGATGATAATATATTTATGTAGTCAAAATAAATCCTGGTGATTTAAACCCAATGATCTGAAGCGGGGCCCCTGCTGAACAGGGCTGCTGGAAAGGAGAGCTTGGATAGAATTTCCAGAATATTTTGAAACCATGCTGAGAATATAGTGATGGTCTCTGAACTGAGCAAGATGGAATTTTATAGTGCTCAGTCTTAATTTGTTTTAAAAATCAAGACAAAACTATCAGAATTACCCCTTTTTATATAAAAAAATGTTAGGTTTATGAGTGGAGTAATGGACCAAAGTAAAGTTCAGAAGAACACAACACATCAGTTGAAAATTAAAGTGGAAAAGGATGGGTCAGTCCACAAAGGGCATATATGAAGATTGAGCAATCTGGACTTTAAAACTAGGTCTGTGATGTACTAAACAAAATTTTAACCATGGTTTGTTGAGTATGGTAGACTAACAAAACATCCTAGTTATATAGGATTCACACTACTTGTTAAATCCAAGTATTGGAATTGGTCATTTGACAGGGAACAGGTTTCCTGATCCAAAGCAGTATCTTGGAATACATTAAATCATATTATTTCATTTTAGAATTTAGTACGTTGCATTCAGCATTCTGTATTCACTACAGAGTCACTGGAAGTGGCATATAAGATGATGATTACGGTCAGTTGCACAGTCAACCAGATGTTAGACTGGATTTGGCATATCTATCCACCTATCCTTCCCGAGGACCTGGGATGGAGAGATATTGTTTGTTGTGTTGTTGTTAAAGGTATCATTGGAGGTTGTAAGCTATTCCAAATAAGGATGCCTTTTGTAACTGACTGATGGTTATTTTATCAATGCCAATGGTGTTCAGGTGCTTTCAAAGGTTTGGGGATAGCTCCCAACACACCTGTTATTATTGGTACTATCTTTGTTTTCTTCTGCTATGGTCATTCTATTTCTATTTGCAAGACTTTGTATTTTGTATTTTTCTCCAGTTCTTTCTTTTCTATTCTGCTGTCTCCAGGCACTGCAACATCCACTGTCCAGACGTTTTTGACCTTCTTATCAACAATTGTTAAGTCTGGGGTGTTACATGGAAGGTAGAATTCTGTTTGAATTCTAAAGTGTCAGAGGATTTTCTATTATTTTCTATTTCTCTATTTCATGGTCCCGTTTTTCTTGCAGTCACTGGTATTTCTTGCAGACTTTCCAATGCACGGTTGTAGCCATTTTGTCATAACATTGTTTGTAGTCAGTTGATGCAATCTTCTTGCAGCAGCTAACCAGGTAGTCTACTGTTTCTTCAGCTTCTTTACAGAAGTGGTTATTTCCTATCTGTTGCTGTCTCCTCAATTCTGGCTTATATTTTTCTATGATGTAGCTCTTTGAGGAAGACAGTTCAAATACCAATAATAGTTTAAACTGCTTTGAATTTTCTATCCCATTGCCAGATAAACTCAGTCAGAGGAACCTGAGAGTATCTAGTAGAAGCTCAACATGTATATCAACATCAACATGTATATCAGTTGACATCCAGATGTTGTGGGTGCGCCAACACTTGGGGTTTTAAAGAAGAGTTTGGATAACCATCAGACTGAAATTGTATAGGGTTTCCTGCTTGAGCAAAAGGTTGGACTAGAACACTT
>JANHFL010004172.1:423055-437581 GCA_032468155.1 Oxyrhabdium leporinum
GCAGTCATTTGAGGGGGGGGGGATGTGGTTTGGCAGCAGAGGAGTGTAGCAGAAGAAATGCACACAGTAATGTTGAAAAGACCAAGCAATCGCACAACTCTAGCAACATAGATGGTGTTGATACCTATAGGAATGAATATTTGATTGCTCAGGATTCATTTCCACCTCCTCCCTTTGCAAATTGCAAAGACTAAGGAAAGGTTCCCAGGACAGACAGAGCCATTATACTATTATGTAAACATTTATCAGCTGCCTCCCAAGACCAGCCAAAGAATGGCTAAATATTTCTTAATTTGAAAGGCAGGTATAAACTTTTATAAAGGTTTTGACTTCTTTGCATTGTGAGAGGTGAATCAACTCTTGCATTGAAAGCTTTATTCTGGTCTAGTTAAGCCAGGGTGAGGTCTAGATATGGGGCCATATGCCTGGGGAGTCACCCAACCCAAGTACAAAATATAAACATAAAAGTTGTATAAGTGACTATTAGTTGCACTGTACATGCTGCAGAATTTTGACGTTTTGAAGGGCTGATTATACATTTAGATATTTGGTATTTCTTAAAACAGATAGGTTTAGCTCTTCCCATGCCAGTTGAACCTCAGAATTTGGAGGAGATTCTTTATGAAATGGATGTAATCTTCTTTATAAATTACACTGCTGTACAAGAAACATATAGCAGAATTTTGGATTAATGATATGGATTAATTTCATATTGAGTTCTTATCATATGTATTTAGAATTTTGACTATTACTTGAGACTTTTAAATTAAGAAGCCAAATACAAATACATTTAATCTTTTAATATATGGTATCTCTACACAAAGCAAAGATCATGAAGTGTATTTACCATAAACATATTACACAATCTATATTGGTCTAAATCTTCTTTTACAAAAGTAGGATCTATTTTTATCCTTTTAAAAAATATTTTTATTATAGGTTTTAACTACAATCATAAAAGATAATACAAATTAAGAAAAAATAAAAATAGTAAAAGGTGCAAAAAAATATATGAAAAAGTGGAGATTAAAAAAAACCAAATAAGTGATTCCCCACATTCATCAAAATAAGTATAAATAATTTCATTGTCTTTTCATCTCTTAATTTAATCTAAAACTTTTCATCCTATGACTCAATTCATAACTGTAAACAAGTCCAGTAAGTAACACCTTTTCTAATCCAGATATCAGCAGAAAGTCCAGAGCTGTTAATCTGTTGAAAACTTTCACCCCCAGAGACCTTTGTCCTTGCAGTCTCCTCATAGGAAGCAGCTGTATGGAGCACAACATGGATGATCTCACATTCTCCTTTACTCCAGAGAGGATCGAAGTACTTAATCTGCCAGTTAGTTCCTTATTCATAGCTGCTAGTTCTGGTTCCACTTTCAATCCATTTTTATCCTTAACTTGCTCCAGTTCCCTTGGATAGCATGAAAACAAGCCATTTTACCTCTGCCAACCTGATTGTGTTAGTGGATGCACCATGTTCTAAAAGATTGCTGATTGAAAACATTCCTGAAAATGATCTTATATTTAATTAATACAACAATTGCAGAATAATAACGAACTAATAAATAACAATAACAAACCCAGACTGTTGCGCAGTCCTAATAATTTTGCAATCCTGTAAATTTAACCACACATATTGTCCTATTGTTGATGACCTGGAACTAATAGACAGGCATCTGTTGAAAGGTTTTCCTGGAACTTCAAGCAGGGTCTATACCAGTTCGTAGCAGCTGCTTATCCACCCTGTAACAGGACTTCCTCTTGAGTTACAATTTAACTCAAAATTGACCTTTATTTATTACCTCCAATTTGTATATTTTATAAAAGGACTGCTGAGCTGCTGTAACACATGAAAATGAACAGTTTCAGAGCCTCTGATTTTTTTTTTTTAAAAAGCAACTTTAAGGCTTTGGCCATAGACGTCAAAGGTTTTTTTTTTAAGCGGTCTGTAAAATTGCTACATGAAACTGCTATCTCTCAATGGAATGTTATATCCTTGTATAACAGGATTATTTAGTACACCATCATTTTAACAAGTTAAATGGGAGCACCTACAGAACGCAGAGCTGTATTATTCCCTGGCAATTCAGTCAGTGTAAATAGCTGTAAAAGCTTAGTATTGAATTTCCTGCTATCCACTATGCAGGCTAAAACAGGATAAAAAAAATAGAACCATCAGCTCAGAGCTGACGTGGCTAAGATTTACTATGTATTCCTAGATAATTATTATCGAGCAACTCTATTGTTATTGTTAACGAGTGGTTATTATGAATGTGGTTTTAAGATTTTTTATTTTGTTTTATGTTTCTTTCGTGTTTTTCCTACCTACAAATACTGAAAAACATCCGCCTCATTGGTCATCACAGCAGCCCTGCGATCAAAAACATCTACAAAATGTGACGATTTTTCAGAAAGATGAAATGAGCTTTACAATCTCATGGCACAAACTCAACCTCCTATAAGTGTAAGTTTATTGATTGATTGACTGATATTCCACCTTTATTATTTTTATAAGTAATTAAGGTGGCAAACATGCCTAATATTCCTTCCTCCTCCTATCCACAACAATAACCCTTTGAGGTGAGTTAGGCTGAGAGAGAATGATTGGCTCAAAGTCACCCAGTTGCCTTTCATGCCTAAGACAGGACTAGAACTCTCACTTTCCTGGTTTCTACCTTGGTTGCCTTCACCACTAGACCAAACTGGCTATAACACCATGATGATGCACGTGAAAGGGAGTGGAGACTACATCATGACATTGAAGTGCATCATTGTTTGCCATTCCTCAGCCCCTGCAGATATTGTAACCCATTTATGACCAATTTTCCTCCCTGAACTGGACCCTACCTCAAATAATAATCACAGAATTTGGTGCTGGATACATCATTCCTATCCATTAGCTTCTTAAATGCTACAGGATAGAGGAAGGATCACTTGGTGTACCAATTTTTATCCTCATCCTGCTGCTGCTATATGCATAGAAAGGTTAAAGCTGGGTTAATCACAGGCATCTCCAGGCACTGCCTATGCTAATTCCTCACAGTATTATGCCCACTGTCTCTGGAAAGCTCTGTGTCTTCTGAGAAAGTGATGTAGATAATGTAGATTGTTGATATTGACAATATTTTTTCTCTTGCTTCCTCTCCATGCTGTTGTCTGTCTCTTGCCCATTTTGCCAGTTAACTGATTCTGATGTTTGCTCATGTTCAATAAATAAATAAATCACACTATATATATATTTAACCAGTTGAAGTGAATGGTGTATGTGCTTGCTTCGAACTGAATAGGAGTGTGCTGTATGCAAATGAAACTGAAAACTTCCTGCAATAACTTTTCAACATTTGATGCCCCAGTGAAAAGCACCATCAGTTGTCAACTCTGGTAGATCTGAGAGATTCAAACCCTGTCTAGTGTCAAGGAAAGATATGGAACACTATTTCAATTCTTTTTTCAAAATGTAATTCAGCTATCCGTAAACACTTTTTCAAGGAAGACTAGAATCATATCTAGTAACTCCTATGTCTATTTTGAAATTTATTCCATTGTTATAATCAGGGACCAAAGTTACACTTGTAGACATGATGCTAAATTCACTTACATGCAGCAACAGTACACATAAATCTTTTCTCCCCAATTCCCATCTGTACAAATGTGTGGTTTTGAGTAGGACAACTGATCAATAGCATCTCATTCAACTTTTACTTTTTGTCCAACAGGGCCTTTTTATCATATCTGAAAACCTGATCTGGAAAAAAAGATAATGGAATTACTATATAATATATAATTGTATTTTATCTACAGCCCAAATAAGTTCTCTGTATACTTTTCAGACTTAATATGTAGTAGTACAATGTCTGTTAAAATGAACTCTGTAAGGATATTGTGTCACTTAATTATTGTTAACTATAATCAAGAGTTGTATACTAGCATGTTTAATCTGAACAATAATGCAGCCATTATTCTTTCATTCGCTTAATTTCTGGTATAAATTCTGCTGAAAGTATTTTGCTCATAATAAGGTTTTCATAATCAATTGTATTGTGTTTGCAGCCTTTGAGATTCTGAAAAGAGGCTAAATAATTCTGAGAGAATGAAGGAAAAAATCTTACTTCTGTTCAGGCAACAGCCCTGTGAAGAGTTTCCAAGTGTAATTTTCTTGAAGTTAAAGTTTGGGTTATTATGGTTCACTTAACAGATAGTTTGCCCCAATTTTTGTGATCTCAATGATAAGATGACAAGATTTCTAATTTATAAAACCAGGACAGCATGTTGAGCTCTATGAACCATGGCCAAAGGATATATTGAGCTACATCTAGCTTTTCCCGTTCGTATACATTTTATTTTTCAAGGAATTTCTCAAAAGAGGACACTTGGATTACATACCTTAAATGTATGTCACCAGCATCGTTTTTCCCCTTGAGCTATAATGAAATAAGCATAGAATTGTAATTCTTTACAACTACATGGTAGTTTATAACAATATAGTCCCCTCTGTTGACCACTGGTCTTATATTCCTTCACTGTTTAATTATTTCCTTTCTGTATTCGACACATTTAGGAACATTGATTTGTTGAACTGCTTCTTGTAAGGTGCCATCAATACAAATGCATGTTAATTATAAAAATAATACTACCTGAATATAAGGAAAAAATGTGATCCTGTGCTTTCCCTCCAAACTTCTGTAAATATGTTTCCCTCCAAATTCTGTAATATGTTTTCTATTACTGACCTTAAAACTTGGAAATCAGTATTTTACTTGACATGCAATGGAAATACTGATTTCTTTGTTCTCCTTGGAATTGTAATTTGGTGATATACATTCTCTTCTTAAGTGCTGGTGAAACTTAATATATTTTTTGAATAGTCCCCATTGGGAACAATGCACCCATTAAACTCAGGACATCATGGAATTAATATAAATGATGGAATGCAAGCAAATTTGTCACATCCTCATCCCCCAGAAAAAAAATGTTTGGATTATAAATTGTAACTATATGTTTATAGTTGCTTTCTAATGACATTTCATCTTGAACAACATGGAACAGGTCCATGTTGACAGTACTTTGCCTAAAATAAAAATTGGACTAGTATGATGGATTGATGCACTTCATGGATCCTAAACAAGGTCCTGAAAAAGAACGCTTGAAAGAGAATTCAGAAAGAAGAGTTACCATCCATTCAGATGCCCCTGTCATATATCAGAGTGGCATTGTATATGTTCAGTAGTCAAACCTGTTTTACAGTAAAATTTTGATTCCATGGATTTGCAGCTTAATGGACAACATTTGAGCTCATTTTTCCATTACAACTGAATTCAGTGAAGACAATTGATGTAGTTATGCAAATGAAGTAAATTTAAGTAAATGACATACATTAAGATTTAACAGAGAAGCTTTGTCATCCGAATGCTCCGTTAAACTGAGATTTTATTGTATGTTGTGTAACTGTAAAGTAAAGTCCTCTTTATGGAGGACTAAGCTTCCAATTTTGCATTATAAAGAAAATGAGTAAAGAATACTCTGGTAATAAAGAAATAAAAGCCTTTTTCTTCTCTCATTTAGTTTGATAAATATTAACCATCTTTCTTTAATGGGTATTTGTCAGTTAAAAATTATTATCAGTTGGAGGTTACAAACAGATATTTCCTACTTGTTTCACTGGAGGCTGTGGAAAATTGATTGTGTGAATGAAGCCAACAAAGTAGAAAGAATCCAGAGCTTTTGAAATCGCCTTTGTTTTTCTTCCTACATTTTTTAAAAGATTAAGTGGTATTTTAGCTGAGTGGGTTGATCAGTTTGTATGATTGTAAAATTTCCAAAATAAATAAAGGGGTACAGGGTTCCATTGATAAGTCTAAAATATGTTGTGCTTCAAAAGGAACTGATCAAACAAAAGCTAATCCTGACAATTTTATTTTTCACAGGGAACTAAAACAATGGGGAAAATATTATTTCAGTTCAAATTTAGTTCAAACTACTCTGTGGAAGAAAAAAAAAACAGGGCATAGTGTTTTCTTCTTAAGGCAGGTAAGTCCACTCTTCTAATGACACTAAAGAAGCAGAAGAACAGATATACAAAGTAATATTTTACTTTTGTGGTAATTATAAAGAACACAGACTCTTACAGTCTGCGTATGGCATGGTAGAAGAAGACTTGTTGGGACCCTATGCTGAGAAAATACAAGTTGTTACTTGTGACTTTCTTCATTGTGCTTACAAATGGGAAATAAATGAACTATCCATTATTCATCGGGGTAATAACCTTTGCCGTACCAGAATGCATGTCTGCAAGAACAGTTTTTATGGATCAATTCAAAGAGGGAGTTCACATAGAAAAGTTAGTATAGAAG
This sequence comes from Oxyrhabdium leporinum, assembly GCA_032468155.1. Taxonomy (NCBI): domain Eukaryota; kingdom Metazoa; phylum Chordata; class Lepidosauria; order Squamata; family Cyclocoridae; genus Oxyrhabdium; species Oxyrhabdium leporinum. Next base: position 429,414 of record JANHFL010004172.1, read on the forward strand.
AAATAATCAGGATAACTCTGGCACTTACATAGGGCTTAAAAATACAGAGCTTATAATTAAACTACTGATTTGTGAAGTTTCCTCATATATAATAATGAATATAATTATTTCAGTGCAGCAGATGTACAGAAATTTCGTAGTTCTTAGGAAGCACTGAGTGTTTTACTTCCAGTTGCATACCTTCTATAACATCTTACTGATACATATTTTCATAATTATAATGACATTATGTTGGTGTCCAAAATGCCTTACATAATTGTAGGTCAATGAAGATACATATTTTCCTATATAGCAGTTATACATGTATAATAAGTCTAGTTATCAATGTGGATTGGGAGCAGAAATTAGATTTCAAGCTAGAAATTTCTTGATTCATACGATAGTCCTGTGCATAGTGACTCACAAGCAGGCATTGTTAAATTCATTTGGACTATCTAGTAAGCTGGTCTATGTTTTGCCTCATTTTCTTGCTGTGTATAGGTTACTGGTTTGGCAAAGGATCAGGATTAGTATTCCATGATTAACATGCTATGGTTGGGTACTGAGTAATGAAAACAGAATTGATCATTTAACTGGTAAAATAACGGCTTTAAAAATGTATTTAGATTCTGAAGAGCAACACTAGAAATCATCATCATAGGTTTTCCAATAGTGTGCCTTTTGTAGCTAAAATTCGATCTTATGGTAACTTCTAGGCAAAAATATATATTATCTTTAAAGACATGAAGGTTTTTGCTACTCTTCACCAAATTGTAACTTCTGGGTGAGTTGGTATACAAACACTATTATATTTCATTGTGGTTATGCCTGAGAATGATAGGGAGATAATCTAACTACTTTTTGGAGATCAATACATTGGGAATGATGGTTGATGTCATATTTATTAATGTTTAAGATACCACAAATGCTGATGTTGTTATCAATATTTGATGAATGAATTTACTAATTATAAAAACTTACGGAACGAAAATAATAGTTGCTGTTGCTATGACATGGTGATATGATCCTTTTTTAACCTTATTTTTCCAAACTGTCCATATATTATTCCCACTCCATTTTATTCTCACAATGTCATTATAAACTGGTGTGCATTAGAGACTTTTTTCATTCTAATTTTACTTTATGCACCAATAACTTTTTATTTTTGTTTTGGTATTTTTTTCAAGTATAGCAGGAGAAAAGTTTCCATGTTACTAGTTGCAGATGAAAGCTTCTGCTCATTTCTTCCCTTTCCAACAAATGATACCTTATTGGGGATTTTAAAAAACCGCATTGCCATTTACTGTATACAATAGTATCCTTGAAATATCTGACAATGTCAGGTAATATTGATTTGATCAGCCAGTTGATCTGCATACCAGTCTCATCACATACTGATTCTGAATCTTCCTAACAATTTGGATCCTAATAGTCATTGATAGCTATCATATCCTCAAGTTCTGTTATCACAATCTGGATCTGGCTCTCCTACCTAAGAAAGAGTATTTTTGATTTGTGCTTGCCTTTTTGGCTGTTAGTGGCACCAGCCAGTTAGTGGGGCACAAGGCATCTCATATATTGCCAATGGATTAAAGAAGGCTGCTTGTCATGTATCTAGAAAATATTAAGCCTCACCAAGGGTGTGAATCCCAAATTGGTAACACCAACTTTCTCACCAAATGTGCAGGAACACAGAGATGAATTTGGAGACATGGAAACATGACCTCTGATGATTAACAACAAATGAATTCAGTGTGAGAAAACAAGGCAGTATGAGAAAGAAATACAAAGTCATTCCTCTTTGACTTTCCGTAGTATAAGAGGGAGAGAAAGAAAAACACCTTCAGGTTTTCAAGATTCTTATGTTATAGCCTATATCAATAGAGTTGGCTTCAGTATATCTTGTGGCCTACCTTGAAGGGGTGACACCAAGCAGGGGTTAAGTTACTTTGATTCCGAGAGAAGAGAATATTTGTAACTCAGGGTTGAACTATGGGGTCCTTGGTGCTCTCTGAGATTGGTTATTTTCTTGCAAACATTTCATTACCAAGCTAGGTAACATTATCAGTGCCAGAAGTGAGTGGGGTTTGCTCTTATCTTTATGTTACTAGTGGCTTGCCCTGTCACTGTTGATGGGAATGCTCTTGGTGGTACCTTGATTACCTTGTTGTTTACTGTTAGTTTGTTTGTCTGAGTTAGTAGATCCTTGATTGGGGTATTGTTTACTTGATTTTTGGTCTATTGTTAAACTTGGTGTATTTCTCTGCTCATACGAATGTTGATTGCTAGCGAGGAGGTATTTTGGGCTTTTGATTGTCTCATTTGAGTTGTATGTAAATGTTGTTTATGTGCCTGTTGTCTGAGTGTTAGAACCCAGGAATTCTCTAGTATTTCTGGACTTGCTCACAGTTTTCCAGTGAAATTCTGTCCACATGTTGTGAAATTAAGGAGGTGTCATCATGTCTTCTGACTGCTAGTTGGTGTTAATGGATGCCTTCTGCTAGTCTTCTGTCTGTTTGTTCTACATAGTGGCTGTTGCAGTCCTTGCACTGTATGTTGTAGATGACCCTGGGCTGCTGGTTTTTTTGGTTTACTTAGGATGTTTTGGAGGGCTTTAGTTGATTTGTGTGCTAAGGTGATGCCATATAGTTGTTATAGGCGGTTGGTAGTTTCTGAGTCTGTTTGATCTATGGCAGTGTATCCTTTTTACCAGTTGTTATGGTAGGTTGAGGTATCCAGTTTGTCGGAAGACATCGGATAGATGCTGTGATTTTTCTGATATTCAGGGTTACTGCAATCTGCTTGTGCTCATCTAAATATACAGCTTCTCTTGTGGAAGGTTGAGGTTGTTACTTTTAAAGTGGAGCACTTGGTTAGTGTGGGTAGTTTTACAACAGACTTGTACTTTGATTCTTCCCTGAGTATTAGAGAATAGGATACAATTATTAGCCATCTCTGGCTAAGCCTTGCAGCGAGAACCTCCTTTTTCTGAGCCAAGATTTTCAAGGTACTTAAAACAGAAGACAAAAGATTTCAGGTGATTTTGGCTGAAACCACTGGTAAAAACTGTAAGCACTAGGGATTCAGAGAAGAAAAAGAAATGCACTGAAAGAAGGCAGTCATACTAGTGAAGAATCCCTCAAAGATGCAAGGTCCTCTTTGTCTGAAGTAAATGTGTTACAACTTCCACTTGTTATTATAAATGTAATCTGAGGGCATTTCTTCTCATTTTTGAGCTTCCATTCTGCATAGGAACGCACAGATTGACAAGAGAACTGCTATTGTCTTATTGGTTAAGAGTATGACAGAATAGATGTATAACAACTGAATGGGGCCGTTTTATCCTGTGTTAAAAAAAAGAAGAGAAAGAGAGTATTTTGAAATGTAAGGCAGCTGATTTTTCATAACTACCTCCTTGGGCTACAGTTTAAAAAGATTGCTCTCCCTCCAATAAAATCCAGCATATTGTCTCAATTTGTAAGGTGTGGTGCAGTAGCAAAGCAGCACAGCTGATGGCGGAGGAGGGAAAGGGAAAAAAGGGATGTCTCTGTGCTAACTGGAACATTTTTTTCTTTTTCTGTAAAGTGTAATATGTTATCCCTACTTAAATTGGTAAGTGGAAATAAATGGACCCTCTTAGTGAACTCTAATCTTCCCTAGATGCACAAGCTCTAGAGAATGCACCACTGCTTTTCAGAAGATAATAATTACAGCCAAAATGATGTTCTGCTGGCTTTCCTTATCTTAAATTAGGGCAAGATTAAGGTCTAACTATTCTACTTGGGGAAGGTTTGGAAAATAATGGATGTATAGTTCAGATTTTCCCTGCTTTCTAGAAGACTTTTATTTTTTTATGCCTCCTTTCTTTTCAATTAACTACTTAGAGAATAATCCAGCACATATAAACACAATATAACTGCTGTGCATTTTATTAGGATGTTGACTCAAACGATATACAAGTAGAAGAGCATTAAATGTGTGAAAACTTCTCTCCCAAGAATTCCCTCATTTATTTCAATAACATTTTAGGTCATGTTCATACTTGCACACAAATCATTTATTCTGCATATGAATGAATGTGGAATGGGGAATATGCTAAAAATTATGGTTTTAGGGATTAGTTTTCTAGAGAGATTACCCATTCACACCCAGACATAAAGAAATAGCAAATTAACAGAATACCACTCTTGCTTTTACCTTAAAAAAACTGTTTTATATTGTCGATCTGATGACAAGAAAAAAAGCCAAATACTTGAAGACATATAAAAACAAAAACTGTTATGAATTAAGCATAGAAATTCAACTGATGTAAGACCATAGCTTTAATAAAGCAAAAAGGAATTAAAATCAGATAGAAAACAAAATCTCTATAAAACTGTTCTAAATAACCATCCCAGCAGGGCAGATAAGAAGAGCCAGTAACTTGGAGCTAAAGTAGCCTTTGTTGAGTGTGTTTACAATCTTTTTGTAGCTTTGCCACAAGGACAAACCTAAAATCTAGGAAATTAATGTTCTCATTAAATCTAACAGACCAAGGCTGGAAGCAATCTTCAACAAAATACTAATGGCAATGAAGTTACAATCTTCCATCCACCTACTATGAAGTAAATCCCTTTTCACTTAGTTCTTACTTATAGTGTAAGTACTATTAATGGGAAATCAGTCATCTGTTCTTTCCATCCAAGTGAGCCAGATGGAGAAGATACAAGAGAGTTGCTTTACTACAGAGGTGTCAAACTCACGTCATCACGGCGGTGTCATGTGATGTATCTGGACTTTTCCCTGGGCGTAGGCGTGGCCAGCGCGTAACGCATCTGGCCCATGGGCTGGGAGTTTGACAGCCCTGCTTTAACAGATCAATTAACAATCCCAAGAAAGTTGCTTCTTTTGCAGTTTGCAGTTAATACAGGCAAGAGGCCTATCTACCCTCCTAATATATTCACTTAGGAGCAAGAATAATTTCTACATATATACTAGAGACTGATTGCAGACAAAAGGGATTGACTGATGAAGTCCCTGTTAGTATGAGCCTAAGAGATATTGTCACTTATGCAATGGCTATCATTTTCATACTTACCTTCCTTACAATTTCCTGTTTCTTTGGGGAGCAGGAAAGATAACAAAGGAAGCCTTTGTTTTGCTCTGCTCTATCCTTCTCCTGTGCCTCTTCTCTGCTCCTTATGGGAGTGAAGCATTGCTAAAGAGGATGCGAAGAGTAACAAGTACCATTGCTGAGATGACCAGAGTAGGGCTCTTGAGTCAAACATAAGCAATCTTTACAATGCAAAGTTAACACAATTCTTCTATGTATGGATGGACATCTTTTTTTTCCTTATGGCTGTTAAATCTCATTGATCTACTTTGGGCTGATTTCAGTCAATCTCATATTCAACTCTCTGAACTGTAAGGAACTCAAACAGATTTTATGTTTCAGAAAAGTATACTATATAGCAAACACACCAAAAGAGTTTTCTTTGCTTCAGTACTAAAAAAAACTTGGGTGGGTGTTAATAAACTGTACAAACAGTGATTTATGTATCAAAGTCAGTTTTATTCCATACTTTCGAAGCTCACAATGCATATGTTACGTGATGGTAATTATGCTTCAGGGTGTGCAAGGCAGAGTCGGACAAAATGCACAAGGAGATTGATGACATGGTATTTTGCTAATACAATGCAAAAGTCGCCAACAAATTATGCAACTTCCGTGCACTGATTCTACTGGTGTGGTCTAAATTTTGTTTTTCAACTTGGTGGCTGGACTGATCCCTCACTTTTCTGACACCTTTATTAGAAGTAAAGAGCAAAATCTTCATCCCCAAAATGAATCAGACAAACAAAACTCATTATCTTGGTTTCTCAAGGATCTAAAGTATGTGTTTGTGTGTGCGTGTAGACAGATAGCCAAGCACACACACACATGTGTGTGTCTTTGGGTATTTGTTCCAATTATAGGGGGGGGAAAAATAATTTATATAATCTTTTTCTTTCACATCTTGGAATAATATTTTCCAGAACAATAGAAGCTTGATTATTCAGAGGATAGAAGAAAGGAATAGGATGCTGAATATTTGTGTAGCTGTTTCTATGTTTGTATTTTTCACTGGGAATAAAATTTTCAGTGTACATATTTATATTTGGAATATATGGACATACATTTAAAGTACTAAAATAAAAAGTATGTTATAAAATATTCTATCTAGCTATAATATTATCATGTAGGACCGACAGAAAAATTAACTGCTACACCAATCTGAGTCTCTCTTACTGAAATATATCAAGTAAAAATAAGCCAAAACATGGAATGAGCACTGATATTAACAGGACATGTTGACAGAAAAAAAATTCCATAACATTTAATTTTATGGAAAAATAAAATTCCATAAAAATGGAACTTTTAGAGGTGTAGATCTTTGATCTTTGCCACAAAATTTGACCCATTTTTCATATTTTTGATTATTTCTATTGAAAAAATTGTTAGTCAATATTACACAGTCAGTGTTGGTACCATGTTCAACTATATGTGGCAAGCCTCTTTAATTTGAAAAGAGCTTCAGCACAAGGTTTCACAAATCTAAATCCGGCCCTTCCATCTTTTTTTTCTTTAAATGTATTTATTTTTTTCCTGCTTCTCATGCATCATACATATTCCCCAGTTGAGTGAAAAATGACAATTCTAAATATGCCCTTCACAACATCATTTCCCTACTGAATTCAATAGGATTTCAGCCTTATTTCTAAAAAGTTTCAGTGCCTTTCATGACTGACAAGTGATTGCTGATATTTTATTTTGTTTTGTTTTCTAAGGGTCATATCTGCTGTTTTGACTTTCAAAACAATGCAGCTGTCCAACGTAAGCAAATTTTAAGTTCTATGCTGAGGATTAAACAAAGATTCAGTAGCTGGATTCCTATATTGTACAAAGGCAAGAATTTTTATTCAGAGGGGTCTGAGTCACACATAACACCAAACACCAAACAGGTGTGTTTATGCAGTACGGTAAGCCAAAAGAGGCAGTTTGGTGTAGTGGTGAAGGTGCTGGCCTAGAAACCAGGAGACTGTAAGTTCTAGTCCCCCTTTAGGCAAGAAAGCCAGAGGTATGACTTTGGGTCAGTCACTCTGTCTCAGTCCAATTCATCTCACACAGTTGTTATTGTGGGGAAAATGAGAGGAGGAAGGAGTATTACTGTAGATATGTTCATCGTCTTGAGTTACTTATAAAGTAATAAAGGCGGGATAAAAAACAAACAAACAATGAAATAAATGGCCCAGATCACATGTAGTTAGCACCAACTCATATGTAGTTTTGCTTACGGTGATGAAAGACTGGAATTGACTTGAGTCTTGAGTATTGTCATTCCTTATGCTTCTTAATGTAGAGCTTGCCTATCACATTTGTTGCCATATTTCAGGCAGCATCCAAGGACATATGGAACCAAGTAGGCATTTGTTCATCATTGTTCTTGGAGCTGATGAAGGAATGTAAGTTTAGTGCTAAGGTCATTCCCTCAATCCAAGTTCTGAGCAATGACTTCTCTGAGATGTCTTGATTTAGATCCTTTTTTTTTTCTTTTCATTTTAGAATTTCCTAGCAAAACCTGTGCATAATAGTACTGTGAAAGAATCACGATTCCTGTGGAAGTAAGTAAGTAAGTAGTAAGTAAAGATAAAATTAATGAAGTAAGTAAAGTTAAAATTAAGGACAAAAGTGTGGTTGTACATAGTGTGGTGCCATTACCAACTCCTAGGACTAGAAGTAATAAATTAACCTCAGTAACACTAACTAACCTTGGAAGTTGTTGGGGAGCACTTTAAGTGACTGCAATGCAACTGAAAATGGCACTGATTAAATGCTTTTGAAAGGATCAATATTTCACAAATTATAGAAACGAACAGAGAGATTTTATTTATTTATATTCCACCTTTATTATTATTTTTTTATAATGAACAATTCAAGGCAGTGAACATACATAGTTCCTTCTCTCTTCTATTTTCCCCACAACAACAACCCTGTCAGGTGAATTGGGCTGAGAGAGAGTGACTGGCCCAAGGTCAAACAGCTGGCTTTCATGGCTAAGGCAGGATTTGAACTCATGGTCTCCTGGTTTCTAACCTGGTACCTTAACCGACTATGACATCTTATGTACTAAAAATTGGGATCATGTCCTTTAACGTTCATAATATCTACC
>JANHFL010004173.1:12908-27701 GCA_032468155.1 Oxyrhabdium leporinum
TGAAACTCATGGGCGATGTCAGGTAACTATGTTGTTGTTTTTTTATTATTTGCCAAAGGGGGGGGGAAATAGGTTCTGGTTGTGGGTGTTTAATAGGAAACCCATCAAGTTTTGCTCAGGAAGCCAATAAGACCTCCTTTCAATTCTCTTTCAGCAGGCTCTCCTTCTAGGGGTTCAGACTAGAAACCTAGATTGGGTAGGACTTCTGGGGGGTTTAGTAAAATTTTATCATTTACACTCCCAAGCAAGGATGCTGAAAGGGGAGCCATTTGTCTGATTAATCAGATTTGATTAAATGGTCACTTAGCAATCAATTGCAGTCATCAATTGATGACTGCATACCTGTATACATGTCCAAGCGATGGCTAACACAAATCTTTTTTTCTAAATTGACTGCATGCATGATTATTTTCCTTCTCTCCCTGTCTGTCTGTCTGTCTGTCTCTCTCTCTCTCTGTGTCTGTCTGTCTCTCTTTGTTTCTCTCTCTCTCCCTGTGTTTCTGTCTCTGCCCCTCTGCCTCTCTCTCTCTCTCTCTCTCTCTCAATTTATTTAAAAAAAACCTTTTCTATGCAGGCTTAATGCCCTGGTTCTTGGAGGCATCGATGGGTTCATTGAGATCTATGCATACGGAATGTACAAGATTGCGACGATAACAGGGGTATGTAGTTCCTTTCATTGCCACACTTGTTCAATAAAAATATTCTTCCTTTCAGACTGCCAGAGGTGCTTTTCCAAAAGGCAACTAACTGCTCTTTCTTGGGTGTTTTTTTCCCCCCACTTGAAAACGTTTCGCTTCTCATCCGAGAAGCTTCTTCAGTTCTCTTCTCACCTCTCGGGTGAGAAACGAAACGTTTTCGAGGAAACTATTTTGAAGATCAGACGAACCTCTGAACCGAAGAAGCTTCTTGGACGGGAAGCCAAACTTTTTTGAAGGAAAAAAAACATCCAAGAAAGTCCAGCTGCTTTTTTTAGAAAAACACCTTTGGGACAGCCGTGACCTGGATGATTGAGAATCTCCGTGGACATCTTCCCTTCAGAGGCTTGCTTTGCAGCTAGGTTTTTTAATTAGAGCTTCAAAATAGTTTCCTACTTACTCCCTTCCCATCTGAAAATATGGAAGAGAGAGTCGGCTCTTGACAAATTTCACATTCAATTATTGGACGGACTGCCTGCCGCATGCATTTCTTCCCCCTTCCCATCTCACAACTTTTAGATCCAGCTGGAGAAAAGCTTATTTACCTCTTTTAGTGAATGGGATAAAACTGCATGTTTAGTTTTGTTTTTAAGTATAAATGGGCTCAGTCACTCTAAACCCACGGCAATGGAAACCTTGAAAATCACCGTATTATTCAGTTACAACAAGATCCTTTTTAGCAGACATTTTGAGCGATCACAACGCGAGCTTTCCATGAAGTATAAACTCACCATTTTTGAACAGATTATAGGTAGGCCTCGGCCTAGCAACACTTCATTTAGTGATCGTCCAAAGTTACAACGGCCGTGGAAAAAAAGTCATTTACGACCGTTTGGCATACTTACAACTGCTGCAGCCATCCCCGTGATCGCATAATCGAAATTCAGGCGCTTGGCAACTGCCTCATATTTGTGACGGTTGCCATGTCCCCGGGGCATGGCAACCTTCGGACAAGCACAGTCAATGCGGAGGCCGGATTCACTTAACAACGGTGTTACTGTCTTAACAAGCGCAACGATTCACTTCACGGTGACAAGGAAGGTCGTACATCGGGGCAGAATTCATTGAAAAATGTCTCGCTTAGCGATAGAAATGTTGTTTTCAATCGCGGTCGTAAGCCCAGGGCTACCTGTCTAGCAAACCTACTTCATTTAAACACAGCAGGATAAGCAATACAGATGGGAATAAACAATCCCAGATTCGTAATCGCCTGTTGCGAAAGAGAGGAAAAGAACACAACGGCTTTCAGTGTGAACTGTTTTAAAATATTAAAGAAAATGTGGTTTGTGATTTTTGCCCTCCAATCGTTCCAGGTGACAGGCTCTTGCCTTGCGTTGTGCTTATCCAGTGACTTGAAATCGCTTTCGGTCGTGACAGAAATAGACAATTGTCCGGACACCGATCCCGAAATAACATACTTCCAAGTGAGTAGAAGATAATAGCTATTTGATTATTCGCATGCGCCGTTTTCTGCTGTAGGACATCAAGAACTTTCCAGGTCTTATTTAGATAAGAGCATCACAGGCTAACTTTGGAGTGGTGGGGTGGCCTGGAGGTGGAGCTCTCGCCTCACAATCAGGAGGCTGTACATTCGATCCTAGGTAGAGGCAGATATTTCTCTCCCAGGGCACACTGAGAATATATCTGCTGAACAAAACTCCGCACTGGCGACAGGAAGAGCATCCGGCCAGTAAACACTCGGCTCCATTCAGTTGCCCAGACTCCACCCTGCAAGGGATTATGGGGTCATTAAAAGAAGATGATCACATGCTAACTTTGGAATATATTCTACCAATGTCTTCTGGAAATTCACTAGCAGGATATAATTATTTTGCTTCGTTTTCTCTCAGTCTGGTCCTACGTTTGTTTTGTGAGCTCCACAGTGTAGGCCAAGCCAAGAAATCCACTCCATGGAAAGGCTAAAACCTTGTTTAATTAATACACACACACACACACATATATACACACACACACACACACATATATACATATGTATATAAATCTCGGCTACAGATAACAGGACAGCTAGTTTGGTATAGTGGTTAAGGCATCTGGCTATAAATGGGAGAGTGTGAGTTCTAGTTCTACATGAAGCCATTTGTGTGGGCCAGTCACTCACTCTCAGCCCTAAGAAGGAGGCAATGGCAAGCCACTCATGAGAAGCCTTGCCAAGAAAACAGCAAAGGGTTTATCCAGGTAGCCTCCGAGAATTGGATGTGATTGAATGGAAGGGGAAAAAATAGTAATGGCTGATATTTTCCTCTTCTCTTAGTATTCGTATACATTTGGAAGATCTCCATCTGAGTCTCTTTTGCATAATTCCTTTCTTTTTTTAAAAAAATATGTATTAACTATGTTTTAACAATGGGAACAAAATATAAAAGGAAAAGGAAAAAAATATCCAACAATAATACTAACAACAACAAATTGTGTACAAAAAGAAAAAAAATGACCCAAGCATCCAACATTAAACATATCATCATCATCATCATCCATCCTGGCTGGATGCTGAAAAAAAATAAAAATATAAATGATAAATTCCCTTCCTGTTACAGAATGAGTCTCTAAATATCTCATCCTTATTTAACAAGAAAAATGTATTATGCAAGTAATGTCAGGGTTCCAAGTAATAAATCCATTTCAAGCAAGACCCCGAGGCAATTGAATTAGCCCTTGCCTTACAACCACAATCGAGCCCCACATTTCTGTTGCTAAGTGAAACATTTGTGAAGGGAGTTGGGCGGAGAGGGACTCCGGCTGACTTTGGCAGCTAAGGGCGGGACCTGAACTCACGCACTCCCCCTTTTCAGTCCGGTGTCTTAACCACTAGACCAAACCGGCTGTCTTTTAATGAACCCAGAGCCTTGATATTTCGAGAAGGAGCATTCACTCAACCGTTATTCCCCCGTTTTAAAAACCCCCGAATCGTGTCGTTTCCCCCATCCCGTCCCCCCATAAAAATAAAAAGCTTTAATTATTACTTTTGTGTTGTTCTGTGTGGTACACAGTTGTTGTGCAGTTAGCAGAGGGCATGCGATAGTGTCTGATTGCTGAGTTGGTTCTCTTAATTTAGATGGATACCAGTCTGCTCTCAACCTATTTACCAGAAGTGACTCGAATGGCCCGAAAATTCACACACATCTCAACTCTTCTGCAGGTAATAAAACCTCCACCTTTTCATAGTGCACCAATGGCGAGGTGTTCTGTAGAGGAGGTCATGTTAAAGATCCATGCCCTGGTACTTTATTAGCCGTTTTAACGACCCAAATTGCTCCTTTTTACCGTAACACAGGTAGTCCTCGACGTACGACCCCAATTGAGCCCAGGATTTCTGTTGTTAAGTGAGGCATTGGTTCGGTGACTTGGGCCCCATTTTTGCTTGTTAAGCGAATCACTGCAGTTGCTAAGTCAGTAACCCGGTCGTTAAGCGAATCGGGCTTCCCCGTTGACTTTGCCGGTCCGAAGGTCGCAAAAATCGGATCGGGCGGCCCCAGGACGCTGCGACCGTCATAAATATGAGTCAGTGGCCAAGCGTCTGAATTTTAATCACGTGACCCTTGGGGATGCGACACAGGTTGCGAGTGTGAGAAATGGTCGTAAGTCACTTCCTTCAGGTGCCATTGTAACTTTAGTGAACGGTCGCTAAATGAATCAAGGCCCGCCTGTTCAGGGTTGAAATGTAAGCGCGCTTAAATGTCACTATATAAGCTTTACGTTATTTCTGAGTCAACCATGTAATGTGGGCATTTAATAGCCCTTCTCCATTACAGAGATAGTATGATTATGGTTATTTTTTAGATTGTGGTTTTTAATTAGATTATAATGTACCATACAAAGAGAATACAAAAGGAGACATTAGGGAAATTGGGGAAGGAAAAAGGGAAGTGGATAGTGGGGGAAAGAAAGGGGGAAAGAAAAGAAAAGAGAAAAGGCATTGATTTCCCACTCTTTTGGTGCAATTGAATAAGGCATTAAGATCTAAGCTCAAAAAAGAAAAAAAGATATTATGATTATTTTGATATCAGAAGGCCGATCTTTAACGGGGTTTATTGTAATTTGTCATTCATTCTCTTATCCTGCTAGAGCGATGGGTGCTATTTTTGTTTCGTTTTTCGTTTGAAAACTGAACATCGGGCTAAGCAGAATGCAATTATAAGGAAATGGACAATTTATGCCTTCCCCCCTAATACTTGATGATCTTTTTTTCTTTTCTCTATTTGCAAACAGTACATAAAGCTTTCACTGACCTGCATGTGTGAAGCTTGGGAGGAAATATTGTTGCAGATGGACTCACGGTTAACCAAATTTGTGCAGGTATTGCCACAATGATTCTCTCCAATTATTAACGCTTTTTAATACCGGCCGTCCTCGACTCAACGACCGCGATGGAGCCCCAACATTTTGGTTGCCAAGCAAAGCATTGGATAAGTGAATTCTGCTCCATGTTTTGACTTTTCTTGCCACCGTTGTTAAGTGAATCGCTGCCATTGTTAAAAAAAAATAACACGGTTGTTAAGTGAATCTCGCTTTTCCATGGACTTTGCTTCTCAAGAAGGTCGCAAAAGGGGAATCACGTGACCCCCGGGACACTGCGACCGTCGTAAGTCTTGAATTTTGATCATCGGACCTGGTCGTAAGTGTGAAAAAGGGCCCTAAGTCCTTTTTTCAGGGCTGTGGTAACCTTTGAATGGTAGTCCTCAATTTACAACAAGTCAAAATTACCACGGCCCTGGGGTTGTGTGTGTGTGTGGAAGTGACTTAGGACCATTTCTCACACTTACGACCATGGTCACGTGATCGAAATTCAGCCCCGTGGCGACCGACTCACATTTATGACGGCGGCAGTGTCTGGCTCCAAATCGACACGTGGCGGGCGGTGGCGTGGCCAATGGCTTTTGTTCCAGTCGAAACAGGCGTGGCTCGGTGTCACTGTGGGTCGAAATTAGGGGTGTGCAGTTGTGTCGGTGTTTGCGGATCGAGGAAAATGGCCGCGTTCAGCAATCTCCGTTTTTCTCTTTTCAGGAGAAAAATACAACCTCTTCCGTGCAGGACGAATTCATGGAGTTACTTTTGTGGGGCAAAGCAAGGTCAGTATTCCAAACCCGTCCACGTTTCATCCTTCGTCCAGCAGGGAAAATGAAGTTGTGTTGTGTTGTTGTTTTTTCTCCCCCTTTCTTCTCCTCCTCCTCTTCTTCCAAAAAGTATTGAACTCCAGGCGCTGCTGATGAACCAACTAACCGTAAAGGTAGGCCGGCGTGTACGGTATGAAATTCTTGTGGGTTGGGGGGGGTTCATCCAGCTTGACAAAAGATACACTTGTTTTCTTCCCCCCTGCCTCCCCAACTCAGGGTTTAAAAAAACTTGGCCAGTCCATGGAGTCTTCCTACTCCAGTATCCAGAAGCTTGTGATAAGTCACCTCCAGAGGTAAAAATTCAGCAGGTGCATGGTGATGTTTCTTAACTTGCAGACCTTTTTATATTATTATTATTATTATTATTATTATTATTATTATTATTATTATTATTATTATTATTATTATTATTATTGCTCTTTCCTCAATTATAACTCTAAACCAGGGTTTCCCAGAGTTGGCGACTTTTAAGACCTGTGGACTACGATTCCCAGAATTCTCCAGCCAGAATTGTAGTTGGGAGTTGTAGTCCACAGGTCTGAAAGCTGCCACCTTTGGGAAGCTCTTCTCTAAACCCTGACGTCGCTCAAAACGCATTCCCGTCTATCTCACTTCCTTCTGTTCAAAAGAGGAATAAAGATTTGAACTTTGCAGCTGGAGGAAGGAGTCCTTGATGGGGTTGAATTTTGATGAATTTTTCCCATCAGAACAGAGGGAAAACCAAAAGGAAAGAGGGAGGGAAGGAAAGAGGGAAGGGAGAAGAGGAGAGGGAAGGGAAGGAAAGGGAAGGAAAGGAAAGGAAGTAAATGAAAAAGAAGGGAAGGGAAAGGAAAGGAAAGGAAAGAAAAGGGAGGGAAGGAAGAAAGGAAGGAGAGGGAGGGAGGAAGGAAGGAAGGAAGGAAAAGAGCAGAGGGGAGGGAAAAGGGAAGGGAGAGGAGGGAAGAAGGAAGGAAGGGAAAAGGGAGAGAAGAGAGGAGGGAAGGAAAGGAAGGAAGGAAAAGAGCAGGGGTGAGGAGAGGAGGGAGGAGGGAAAGGAGGAGGAAGGAAGGAAATGAGGGGAGAGCAGAAGGGAGAGCAGAGGAGGGGGGGAAAGAAGGGAAAGGAAAGGTGGAAGAAAGAAGGAGAGAGGAGAGAAGGGCAATGAGAAGAGAAAGAAAAAAGAAAAGAGAAAAAGGAAGGAAGAGAAAGAAAGAAAGAAAGAAAGAAAGAAAGAAAGAAAGAAAGAAAGAAAGAAAGAAAGAAAGAAAAGACCCCTTAAACCTATTTCCATTTTGGTTTGTTTTTATCGGTCTGGCAGACAAAGTGCAGAAGGGGAGGGGGGGGGAATCCACAACTTGTTTGGTTCTTGGCTTCTTCCCCCCCCCTCCGCCCCCTTTTGGGCTTGCTTTCGGTCCCTCCGACGGGCAGCTCTTTGGGCGGCGCTCTTTGACGGGATCCCCGTTGCTTTGACAGCGGTTCGGAGGCCTTGCTGTACCAGCTGAGCGAGCTGCAGGGCATGGCTTTGTGGAGGCAGAAGTACGAGTCCCTTGGCTTGGACGCCGCAGGCATAGAAGGTACCACGGGGTCTGGGGGCCTCGGTGTGGAGGCCCCCTTCAGCCGGCCTTCAGCCGCGTTTGTTCTCCGTTTACAGAAGCCGTTACTGCAGTCGGCTCCTTCATTCTGAAAGCAAACGAACTTCTCCAGTAAGTAGTTGGGATGATTTTGCAAACCCCTCTTTCCCATACAGGCAGTTCTCCACTTAACTACAGTTTGTTGAGCGAGTGAGTGAGTGAGTGAGTGAAGGAGGGAGGGAAGGAAGGAAGGAAGGGAAGGAAGAAAGGAAGGAAGGAGGGGAAGGAAGGAAAGGGAGAAAGAAAAGGAAGGAAAGGAGGGAAGGGAGAAAGAAAAGGAACGAATGAAGGGAAGGAGGGGAGGGAAGGGAAGGGAAGGGAGAAAGAAAAGGAAGGAAGGAAGGGGAGGGAGGGAGGAAGGAAAGAAGGAGGGAAGGAGGGGAGGGAGGAAGGAAGGAAGGAAGGAAGGAAGGAAGGAAGGAAGGAAGGAAGGAAGGAAGGAAGGAAGGAAGGAAGGAAGGAAGGAGAAAGAGGAGGGGAAAGCAGAGGGGAGCTATGATGCCACCGGAAAAATGTGGACTTATGATCGCTTTTCACAGTTATGACTTTTGCAGAATCCCCCCCAGTCACGTGATCATAATTCAGACGCTTGGCAACTGGTTCATATTTATGACGGTCGCTGTGTCCCTGGGTCACGTGCTCCTTTTTTTTGGCGACTTTCTCATGAGCAGAGTCAATGGGGGAGCCAGATTTCCTTAAAAGCTGGGTTACTAATTGACCGGCTGCCGTGATTCCCTTAACGACTGTGGCAAGAGGGGTCGCAAAAGAGGGCAAAGCTCACCGAAGAAATGCCTCGCTTAACGACAAAAAGCTTGGGCTCCATTGTGGTCGTAACTGGAGGACTATACTTATAAATGACTGGCACAAACAAAACCCTGTTTCCCTTGAGGGACACCGCTCAAGGGGATCATTTCTGTCCTCTCCCTTTTCCTCCAGAGTTATAGACAGCAGCATGAAAAATTTCAAAGCTTTCTTCCGTTGGCTTTATGTAGGTAAGAAAAACACTCCTAATTCTAAACATTTCCAGGTTTTTGTTCGTTTGTTTTCCTATCCTTCTCTCAATCTGGTTGGACTCTTAAAAGGCGGGCTTCAGACCCAACGCGGCACAGCTTTCCTAAACAAACTAAGTTAATCTAAACTAGTGGGTTGTGCCAACGAGAAGGCAGCGATGTATGTACACTATATAAAAGCTTCTGCCCCTTACCAGTTACGACGACTTGAGATTCCTCTGCGTAATGGAAAGGCAGTATTATTTTGGTGCTCTCTGAGCTGGGCTGTGTCTTTGTAGACATATTGTTATCCGACAGCTATGGAGATCCTCTCTCATCCAGGTTGTCCCAAAACTGCTTTTTCTCCCCGCCCCCCAAGAGGCAACTGGACTTCCTTGGGTTTTTCCTTCTTAAGATATTGTGCTTCCTAGAGACTCTCCGTAGGCATTTAGCTACGCACTTTGGGATGAAAGTCCACACCCATTTGCACCTCTCCGGTGACCCCGAGGACACAGATAAACCTCCAAGTGGCCTCAAGGACTCTCTAAAAAGGATGCAAACGACCAGCTGTGTCTGCAAGGAGCATTAATCCTTCCCTTCCCCACCATCCAGTCAGAGCGGAAGAAGCTCCTTGGAGGAGAAGCGAAACATCTTCAAAGAAAAAAACAGAAAGTCCAATTGCTTCTTTAGAGAAAAAAAAAGCACCTTTGGGGACATTGTTATCCAACTGATAACATCAATAGTACACAGGAGTCTGGATTTTCTCCCCTCTTTATATGTAGTCGCTACTCTCTAGCATTGAAACACCGATAATCCTCAATTAATACCATTCTTTTCAAAGTTACAAACGTTGGCAAGAAAGGTCGTCAAAAACGTGCAGGACTCCCTTAACGAAATGTCTCGCTGAACAACAGAAATTTGGGGGCGGGGGGCGGGGTGTGTGTCAGTTGTGGCCAGAGATCAAAAGCTGCTTTGTTCTTAATTTTTTTTCCAGCCATGTTACGAATGTCGGAAGATCCTGTTCCCCCGGAACTGAACAAGGTAACCACTGCTTACGCGCACAGATGAGAAGCTCCTAATGTTTCTTACCCATCGAGACAATCTTCGGTCCTGATTATTTGCAAGCGGAGAGTCACAAATAATTTGTGTTGGTGGAATGTTTTCTCGTGGAGCATTTCACCCGAGCCCGCAGTCTCCCTCCCCACTTCATGAAATTACGGAAAGCACATTGCGTTTGATAACACTCCTTCCCCGGGGGACGGGCAGAATTACAGAATCGCAGAGTTGGAAGGGACCTTGGAGGTCTTCTAGTCCAACCCCCCCCTGCTCAGGCAGGAAGCTCAAGTCAGGCATTCTGTTGGGGACAAGTTTTCCGAGCTTTACTTCTGGACCTAAACGCTGAAACAACTGAAGACTGAATGAAATGTTGCTCGTTTTAATGTGCTGCAGAAGTCTTTCTCTCCTCTGAGTTCTTCTGACCTTTCTAAACACACACAAACACACACAAACACACACACACACACACACACACGCCATGCCAGGTATCCACAAAAGCAGAAGCTAGCAAGTACTTGAGAAACTATAGCGTACCGTTTTGAAACTTGATAGGCTTTCTAATGTTCCTTAGTTGCGTTGTTATTTGTAAATCCCCCGGAGCCATATAGTTTTAGTTTTAGTTTCAGTTTAGTTTATTGATTAGCCCGTAGGCCAGATCAAAGTGCAGAGTTCCAAACACAAATGATTACTAAAATCCGATTAAAAACCGTTTAAAACGGAATTGGAATAAAATGCAATTTAAAAACGGAATTGGAATAAAACACGATTTACAAGGGAATTGGAATAAGGCACAAATTTAAAACGGAATTGGAATAAAATGCAATTAAAAACAATTGGAATAAAACACAATTTAAAACAAAATTGGAATAAAACGCAATTTAAAACAAAATTGGAATAAAGCGCAATTTAAAACGGAATTGGAGTAAAACGCAAATTTAAAACAAAATTGGAATAAAACACAGTTTAAAGCAAAATTGGAATAAAATACAATAATTTAAATAAAATGGGATAAAATTATATTTCGGGGTCACCCCTACAACCTACCCCAATCAGTCCCGCGCATGGAGATCTCAAGTGAGTCATTTTGCTTAAGTCCTGTGCTGGGTTAAATGTTATTTTCAGATTCTGGCTGCACATAAGGTAAGTTGTTTTGACATGGGGGTCCCAGTGGGTCGTTCGTTTGGTTTATAGACCGGGGTACCTGTCTCTCACCCTCTTATACAGGCAGCAGTCAAATAGGATGCAATCCAGGTCTTCTACCTCTGCCGCTCCTCAAATGCAGAGACGTCCATTGTAGGGTATAGAGTGGAATCTCCCGTATCTGACCCTTGGGTCAAGCAGCTGGGTGGTGTAGAAATTGGATAAATAAATAAATAATAATTTGGATTTGTTGCCAAGCAGCTGATCGTTGAAAGGTAGACTTCTTCCAAATTCCGGGGCAATATTATTTAGCCCAGTATTCAATTTTGCAAAAGAAACTTTGCAGTCTTGTGATGGACAGTCCAACCTTAGATATCAACATGATGGGCAGCTTTCTTTGCCCCAAGTTATATAATGACTGGACGTTAGCAGTTCATTTAAAAGTGGCGGCTTTTTTCCCCTACACTTTTACAGAGAACATACAAACCACCTCCAACGTATTAAGAGTATTTCTCCAGTGCAACAAACGGAAATTCAATTCCTGACGGTTGTTTCTCTCACACAGGTGTTCAATTCTGTTTCTTCAAACTCTTTCTGCAAACAGTTCCTTCATAAATGAAATATTCAAACATTCTTTTAAACTGCCAGGCAAACTATTCTTAGAAAATGATTCTGTGTTTTGCTCATTTTGGTCCTCTTAAAAAGCCGACTTTGTTCAATATAAAAGCAGTCGAAAGGATTTTAGGATTAGCTTCATTATGTTTTTTCTTACATTTCATTTTTCAAAATATTATTGCATTACTGCTCTGGGGTTGGTTGGTTGGTTTTTCTGTCCAAGTTGTTTGAAAATGTCATTCTGGCAGTTTGTTGGTTTGTAGAATTGTGACAGCTGTTGGTTTTGGTTGTGCTGCGTTTGGCGAAGATGCGTAAAGTGTAAATTTGTGGTGATAAGTGATTTGTTGTGTTTCTTTTTCTCCCAAGATGACTCAGAAGGACATTACTTTCGTGGCTGATTTTCTCACAGAGCACTTCAATGAAGTAAACTTTCTATTTTATCTTTATTTTATTTTATATTTGTTTTAGAATAGAATAGAAATAGAGTAGAAATAGGAACAGAACAGAATAGGAGCAGAGCTGGAAGGGACCTTGGAGGTCTCCTAGTCCAGCCCCGTGCTCAAGCAGGAGAACCTATACCATTTCAGACAAATAGCTGTCCAGTCTCTTCTTAAAAACTTTCAGTGATGGAGCACCCACGATTTCTGAAAGCAAACTATTTTATTTTATTTTATTTTTCTATTTTAATTTAATTTATTTTTTTATTTATTTTATTTTATTTTTTGCAGGTATTTTCATGGCAAGGAAGTTTTTTTCCCTTTCAAAAGAGCAGGTCATCTTGACGTAGCTAAACAATTTTTTATGCCACTTCCCTTAAAGCTATTTTTTTTTTTGCTCTGACTATACTGTATAGCAGAGTGCCCTAAAACCCTTAGCAACTTTTAAGACGTATGGACTTAACTCCCACAATTCCTCAGCCAGCATGGCTGGCTAGGGAATTCTGGGAGTCGAAGTCCACACATCTTTTAAGTTTTCAACACATGGGGTATATAGGATTATTAAAACCCCCATACAGTGGCATGATATAACTATGGATTGATTAAATAAACATTGGGGACTAATCCGAATTCCCAGCTAAGGGTTTATCACTGTTAGAGAATTCTCAGGACTTTAAAACAATTGTTTCCCAGTTCTCCTTACTCAATCTAACTGTCCTATTCACTCTTTCCTGTCTAGGCACCTGAGCTGTACAGTCGAAAAGGGAAATACTTTAACGTGGAAAGAGTTGGGCAGGTAAGGTGCTAGTCTTTATATTGAGGGATTGCCTGGCTCCTGGAGTTCTTGAGAGAGGAAGAGTTGGCCAGCTTTGACTTCCCACAAAATTTGTGTGTAATTTGCACAATGGATCGCTGCCATATCTATCATGTTTCCTCGAAAATAAGACTGGGCCTTATTTTCTTTTGGACCCCAAAATAAGCAATAGGGCTTATTTTTTGGGGATGTCTTATTTTTTTCCATGTACAAGAGGCTACTTCTTCTGCTTGCTTGCAGGAGGCCGCATGGCACACTAGTGTCACTACCATCAGGCAAGGGGGATGGAGCTGCCTCACACGCCCCACACCAGCTTAACTCAAGGCCCCCTGCAGCCAGGCCATCGACGTCCCAACACATGCCTCACCTTACGGCCACGGCACCAACACCAGCACACCACTCTGCCTCATGCTCCAATGCAGCTGTGAGCAAGCAGAAGAAGTGGATCCGCAGCCACGTGGGCTCTGGCTGCACATGGCTGTTGGTGCTGCCGCCGTGCGGCAGGTGTTGGAGCGTGGATGGCCTGGCTGCGGAGGCCCTGAGGTAAGCCGGTGCGAGGTGCATGAGGCAGCTCCACACATACCCCGCCTTGTGGCCACAGCACTGTAAGTAACCAGATGGAATGGGCAGGCAGCTGGCTGCGCAGGTTTTTAAGTAGGGCTTATTTTGGGGGGCTAGGGCACTCGTAAAAAAACCATGCTAGGGCTTATTTTCGGGATAGGGCTTATTTTTGGGAAAACTATGAATAAAGCAGAATGACCTCTTCTGCATGCTTGCAAGATATAGGGTGGTAGCCTCAAATCTCACGAGACAGAACAATCTGGAGATTTGAGGTACAGGTAGTCCTTGACATACGCTGAGTGACTGTTCAAAGTTACCATGGCACTGAAAAAAGTGGCTTAGGACAGTTTTTCACACTTACAACTGTTTTTCACACTTACAACCGTTGTTTTTCACACTTATGACCGAGTATCCCCATGGTCACGTGATCAAAATTCAGACGCTCGGCAACTGACTCGTGTTTATGATGGTTGCAGTGTCCCGGGTGGGGGGGAGATGACATGATCCTCTTTTGCAACCTTCTGACAAGGAAGGTCAGTGGATTCACTAAACCACCATGTCACTAACTTAGCAACTGCAGTGATTCACTTAATAACTGTGGCAAGCAAGGTCGTAAAATGGGGCAAAGCTTGCTTAACAAACGTGTTGCTTAGCAATGTAAAATTGGAGCTCCATTGTGGTTGTAACTCGAGGACTAGCTGTATACTTTCTAAACGTGAGGAGGGTTTGCCGCCTCCCCACGGTCACGTGATCAAAATTCAGAGGCTTGGCAACGGACTCATAGTTATCACTGTTGCAGTATCCCGCGGTCATGTGATCTCCTTTCGCGACCTTCCGACCAGCAAAATCAAGGGGGAAATCAGATTCCCTTAAACACCCAGTGTGCTCACTTAACCACGGCAGTGATTCACTTCACAACGGCAGCAAGAAACATCGTACAGTGGGGCAGACCTCCCTGAACAAACGTCTTGCTGAACAAAACAGACTTTTTTTTTAGGCTCAATGGTGGCCATATGTCGAGTGGTGCAGTGGCCTAAAGGTGGAGCTCTCGTCTCATAATCGGGAGGCTGTGAATTCGATCCTAGGTAGAGGCAGATATTTCTCTCTCTGGACACGAAGAGAATATATCTGCTGAAAAACCTCCGCACTGGCGACAAGAAGGGCATCCGGCCAGTAAACGCTCCATTCAGTTGCCCAGACTCCACCCTGCAAGGGATTACGGGGTCGTTAAAAGAGGATGATGAATGGTGGTCGTACGTCGCGGTCTACATGGAGTAGATTTAAATGGATGTGTCCAGGAGCCTTGCTGAGCGAAACAAGGGTTTTTGTGAGCACGACACCACTCCTAGTGGCTTTCTCCCCCGGCAAGGCCAAAGGGACCAGGGCATGCACATCGGCGCATAAAATGTGTCACTTAATGAACAACTCTCAGTCACAAGGCACAATTGTAGCTGCGAGTTTCACGGAGCAAAGGTTTATAGCCATTTCTGATAAATTGTTCCACTCTGCAAAGATAACAGACCGGTTGGAGGAAAGCTGTGATAAACAGATTGAAGAGTGAGCCATAAACCACTTTTTCGAAGGCTTTTTACAGCAAAAAGGACTAGACATCCGAAAGGTTTTCTGTTTCCCAGTTGAAAAGAAAGAGGAAACAAAATCAGACCTGACATTTTCTTCTATTTTATTTTTTTGCAAATTGAGAGAAAAACCTACAGTCCTGGCATTTCCCTCCCCCCCTCCCCCC
>JANHFL010004175.1:0-11545 GCA_032468155.1 Oxyrhabdium leporinum
CTAGAAGTCAAACTCAAGGCCCGGGGGCCGGATCCGGCCCATGGGGTGTTCAGATCTGGCCTAAGCGGCAGCCCTGGAAACAGCAGATCGTTCCACAGTGCCTACCAGCGAAAATGGAGCTTGGAAGGGCCGCATGCGGCCCTCCCAGGCCCCATTTTCAGCTGTGACGGCCTCCTGCAGCCCTCTGCCAGCTACAGGAGGCTATTGCAGCTGAAAATGGGGCCCCAGGGGGCATGTGCAGTCCACCTGAGCTCCTTTTTCACTGGCAGATGGCTGCAGGAGGCCATTATGACTAATGGAGTTCAGGAGCCCGTTTCACTGGCAGAGCACTCGGGCCACCACAGGCGTCCCTGAGACGAGTGACATCAAGCTGACCACGCACACCTTAGGCATGCCCACCCTGGCCCCCAAGGACAAATACAACCCTGATGCGGTCCTCAATGAAATTACGTTTGACAGCCCTGATCTAGAGAATTATACCCGGGAGGCTCACCTATTCTTAAGCCTGTTACAAGCAGGCTTTCTGTTAGAATCGCTCAGCTCTGCACACCTAAAAATCCACATTCTGGTCTGAGATGGTGATACATGGCTTATCTTGCCTGTAGCCCTACTAGGTTTCTGTTCTCCTTTATTTTCTTGTGCCAATCTTATAGTAATTCAATCCAAGTGCAAAGCAGGGAATGGAAATCACAGTGGGGAATTGACTGTAATGAAAGCTCTTGCTGAAGTCCCTCTGTTTCCTGGAACAGCACAAATGGATGGTGTGATTTACAAGGTTAAAATGAAACGAGAGTACCATTGCCTTGGATGCTGTACTATAGACCTCCAGAAAAAGGCAACATTAGCAGCACAAATGATGGAATTGAAGGTAAAATCTCCTTCAAATTGAGTTTTTCCTTGGTGACTTCATAGACTCATCAATGTAGTTTTTTGGCAGCAGAGAAGGGGTGGTTTGCCATTATATTCTCTTCAAATTTTGGTATTCCTTGAGTCTTCCATGAAAGTAAAAACCAGGCCCACTTTTGCTTAGCTTCTGCGTGCAGACAAGGTCATCTAAATCCTACCATATGGTGAAGCACAAAACTCTTTTGCTTCTCATGTTTTAAATTATTAATAATGGTTTCTCTCATTTCACTTTCTCCTTTCAAAGGGCAGATCACATAAAGACACTGCTTGACTGTCATCAGTCCATAGACTGATATGAACATTGAGATGTTCTGGACCAGTTGCAAAAATAAGGTCAAGAGAACAGTCCCGCAGAATCAGTCCGACATAGGATCAGAGCCACAGAGTCAAAAAAAAAAGAAAGAAAAAAAGAAATGTAATTAGTAAATGAGTTGCTATCAACAGTGATATAAAAATATAGGAGTAATTCCTTTTTTTACAAAAAAGATATAAAAATGAACATCTGCACAAGGAAAACCTAGTCAAGAAGTTGTCCATCCATATCTTAAGCATGTGCATCTTCCAAAAGGAAGCCTCAGTAAGTATCATGAATTGATGACATTTTAATGTTCAGATTCCTTTTGAACAAGGATAAAGTTTAATAAGTTAAGAGTATTGGTCAAGTGGTTCATTTTGTTCACAATCAGTAATTATATATGATCCACTGCACTGAATCAGCTGCACATCTACTTCTGTTCTTTCCTTCCTACTTTTCTCCCCCATGACCTGTTTAAGTTGTTTTCTGACACAAATCTATTTTTAAACTGGCTTTTGGAAACCCTGTAAAATGCCATTTTCTCTGATAATATGCATACATTCGCTATGGTTTTTGCCAACGGTGAAAAGTATTTATCAGAAAGGGATTCTAAAAGTTCAATAAGATACAGTTCAAAGGCAACTTTCTAGGAGTGCATCTGAAATGTGCATCTTCTACACTCCTTCAGGCAAATCTGTCTGGACTATAAAGATCAAAGAGATAGGAATGCCTCACGAGATATTACATATAGTTTCCAATAAACATCGCTATAGTTTCTTCAGAGACATCTTGCAAGTTTTCCTGCAACACACAAATTTATTGCAGGAATGTAAGCATGCAAATGGAAAGCAAACTTAGAAACTGGCATTACTGATAAAGATCGGTAGCTGTAATCCTGAATATATATATTTTTAAAATGAGTATAAATTGATTGGAGGCAAGCTGAAGAGATGCATAGTTACATACTTATCAATGCTTTATCTTCTCAGAAAAGTTCATTTCAGATTTTATTCAAGAGGAAATAATTGATTTCTGTTCATAAAGCAATAATAATCTCTTTTCTTGTAAGGAGTAACACAAAAAACAGACTGAAATCCATCGCAGGAGCATACAATAACATCAGGATAGTTCAGATTAAAATTAGATTTTAATCACTTCCTGAAGTACTGAAGCTACAGTTTCATTTGTTAAAAGCAATCATGCCACAATCTGTCAACATCTAGATGAGCTGGGTTATTATTTCCAGCCTCCCTATGTGAATTCAGTTATGGCTGT
Source organism: Oxyrhabdium leporinum (assembly GCA_032468155.1). Taxonomy (NCBI): domain Eukaryota; kingdom Metazoa; phylum Chordata; class Lepidosauria; order Squamata; family Cyclocoridae; genus Oxyrhabdium; species Oxyrhabdium leporinum. The sequence continues at coordinate 2,477 of JANHFL010004175.1, forward strand.
ATTAATGGGATATTATCAGAGTTGATATACAAAAGATCTGGATGACAGGAAAAATATTATGATTTCTCAAAAAAGATTTGTTTACTCAAACAGGGGATACAAATTTTACTCAACGAAAAGTATATGTTCATACAGTTCTCATGACTTCTAATTCTGAATGCCTCATAGTGGCAATTCCATCCTTTATTGTAAAGTTGAAGTATTCTTCAAGACTGTTAGTTTGCAGCAATCCAACCAGCACACAAGTAAATAATTCAGCAGGATTCATTTATATAAGTAATTTCTTTATACACAATATAATACAGTAGAAGCCAGAACCAGAACTCAGAATCCAGAAGTACAGAATCAATAATCACAGAAGCAAGATATTACAGAGGCACTCATATATATACAGATCAGTGAACCTAAGCCACACCCAGGCTGTCTGGGTCACCAAACAGTTCCCATTGGCTGACCTGTTACCATGTCTACTCCAATTTATGATCCTTATACACTGACATAGATTTACTAAGTATTTTTATTCCTGAATCAGAGGGTTCTGCTTATCTTTCACTTTGATTATTCACTGCTCTATTTCTTCAGAATATAATTTTAGTTATGCAAGTTTAATCACAGAAAATAATTATTCCTTTGCTTTTATTCAAGGACTTGTTGATTTGTGATTTAGTGACTCTTAGGCACTACTTACCATAACTATTTGTACTGTTGCTGTAACTATTTGCACTGTTGCCATCGTCACACTTAATTCTTGAGTCTTTTGAAGAATGGGGATAGTTTAGTTTTAGGAAAGGGAATATTTAGCATCCATGTCAAGGCTGCCTACTACATGACCGGAGTCAATTGCATCAACAAATGTCCTACAACTCAAAATTGTACATGAACTTCTTGAAAACTTTTAGTCACCTGTACAAAATCAAGAGATTGAACCATATCAAAACTAACTGAAAATGTAAGAAAACAAAGATTGAAACAATTTATTCTTCTGGGTAAGACTCAGTTTGTGTATTATGTATGTTTTTTGCGAACAATAAATTCAGCGAAAATTTATATTAAAAAAACCCTATTTCCATTAAAAACAAGCCAATTGTCTTTAGATATTAGAGGGATAGTTTAAAGACCCAAATGACAAAGCAAGATAATAGGTTCAGTCACTTCTAACGGATACTTTAGTATTTAATTTGCTGTTCAAAATGAACATTTAGCCTGAAGATTCAACTAGTGAAGCAATGTCCCATCACATAGTCTATAAAATCTAACAACCCTCGTTTGATCTTGTTTGATGAAAGGATAAAATATGACTACACATTAGACAGAGCTTTCCCTCAAAAGGGGTTGGCTGAAATCATACCATGACGTTCTTCAGGCACTCTTTCTTTACAAAGTCAATGACTATATGGGTGAATATGATAACAGGTATAAATACAGCCATACTACCAACAATATGGGTGTTAAAGCTTTCCTTTTTTTCTTCTCCTACAAAATAAATACCTTTTAACAGCTAAGAGTCAAGGATGTCCTTGAAGGCAAAAATCCCACTTAACATAGGCAAACCATGGAATTGCTCAACATTCAATTCTCTACCTAAAACATACAGGCAATGTTGACTTGCAGTGCACACAGGAATTGCAAAATGTGTTTAAGATTAGAAGGTGCTGAAAAGCTTCTTTTTGTTGATGGCCTGTAAAACCTTGGAGAGATAACCAATGAGCCAGGATGATCCTAGCAATCATGAAAGGGTAGTAAACTGAATAATCATTTAAAACAAACTACATTGTAATGGGTCCCCAGCAATTGTTTAACGCTCTTGGCTTCAAACATGGTGACAGGCACAATAATCTCTGGGTTTCTGATCATTTACTGGTGGAACTACAAGGAATACAAGCAGCCCAGGCAGCCCGGATAAACAGTGGCTCTCTGATGGATTCTTTCTGATAATGTTGACCTCCTCGATGGTTATTTTCAATACATAATGCAATCCCAAAGCAGCATCTTTTGCCTAAAATGAATTGGGCTTAACAAAAACCACCCTGCTGTCTTTGCATTGCATCTCTCACAAATCAAAGTTGCACTCCTTGCTGCAGAAGCCTATTCATGGTGCGTCATTTGGAAACAGAGGATTCCTTTGATTCATAATGGTTCAGTGCAGCACTTCTAAATTTTTGTTTTCCTTGAATATTAAAGCCAGTAACCTTAGCAGGGTCCCTTAGATTGCAGAACTGGGTCTATGTTTTTGTTGTTCTGCTTATTTTGTTTTTAACAAAACCTAGTTATTTTGCCAAGATGGTATCAAAAGAAAAGTATTAGAAAACAGCCTTCTGCACCTTTCCACCTTATCCTTCAAACAGATGCTCTGATCAAAATGAATTTAAGGCAGAAAGTTCCTTCCTGTCCAAGTTATTCATAGTATTGCTGTCTAAGTTAATCATACTGTGTTGCCATGGTACATCAAGTATCTTCCAAAAATGAGCCATAAATTTTGGAATATACTAGGAAAATAAGCAAAAATTATTAAAACGGGGGAAAATATCGCAGAAATCAAAGTGATGCACGGTTAATGTTAAGAATATACTTCATTGCTATGATGAGGATTTATAAAACCTGATAAACTACAGTCCCTTCCAAACAAACTCTCCACGACCCACCACAATTCTACTCAACCTGTGTGCCCTTCGGATGAAAGAATCCTCAGCTATGGTCAGTCATGTGGAGGTTGACACTATAGAGTACCAATTTAGAGAAATGCAATACTTTGATAATGTCCTTGCAAAGGACACCTCTAAGCAAAGTCATTATGGCAAATATGTCACAGGATTTTAAAAAGCGGAAAGCAATAGGTTATAATCATATGCTGATGTCTTTTGTTCAGAAAAACTCTTCAGTTTCTTCAGTATGAATGGTAGCTGTTCCAAAATTAAGTAGATTTAAGACTGAAATAATGAGTAGTGTCCCCTTTAGTGTTTTATCAAAAGAGAGGAGAATCAGAAAAAAAGATTACTTTGGTTGTTTGGTGTGTGTGTGTGTGTGTGTGTGTGTGTGTATGTATGTATATCTATATATATCTCCAAAGGACGAGGTCTCCATGGCAAGCATGGTGAAATGGCACTGGAGCTTTCTAAAAGGTCAGATTATTAACTATGCCCTTTGGAAAATGAAATATTTTAAAGTCTTTCAGTGAATGTCAAAATTAACTTTACTGCCTTCTGAAAATCAGAAACAGAACGAAAAAAGACACTGGTCTTCTAAAACTGCTTATTCTGCCTTTTAATTATTTTGTAAGTCTGGAATTGATAATATAATTAGGTCTTTAAAACACAGAAATAATATGGAAAATCAATAATCTTCATAGTATTCAAGATTAAAATTTAGCTCTGTAAATGACATAAACATGAGACAAAATGCCTGTTGTGTCAAATCTTACATGGCAGAAAAGTTTGTGCAAGATGATTGCTTCAAGCCTTTTACACAATTCAGTCCCAAAACAAATGTGTAGAGGATCCTAGTGTTAAACAAAAAAAGTGAAGAATAGAAAGAATGTTGACCCAACAATTTCTTAAGAGCCTGTCATTTTGATCCACCAGTCAATCCTGCGGATCCACAGCGAGCCATTCTAATAAGCAAGATTTGGCACAGATTTTTCAAATTTATTTTTGTCAAATGCCAATTCACAGAGAAAGAAATCTGTATTTTCCTCAGAGAACATTTCCACTAGACAACCTCAACAGTCCTTTCATAAAAGTATGTACATTAGTTATGGTGTCCCATATAGCTTGTCATATTAAAACATCACATTGCAAAATACATGTCAAAAAACATAATGTGACACACACAAATACATTTAGTCTAAACTTGGTGATGGTGATCTTAATTGTATAGTTGGTATAATCAAATATACCTCTGATTTCATGGAAAACAACACACATTTAAAGTGACTTTTTAAAATTCTTTCTATAGGTGATTAATCTCTTTTCCAAATGATTTACAAGTTTTAGATGTGCTGAATCAACATACAGTATTTACACATTTTTTAAATTTATCTTATATGCCACCCATCTCATTATCGAGTGACTCTGGGCAGCTCGTAGCATCATAAATAGTATAGACAATTAGAAGGTTAAAAATATTAGAACATTTGATTAAAAATTAAAACATTAAAATTAATAGCAAAGTAGATGAAAAGACCGAATACAGAAATGGAAGATGAAATCCTCACTAAATCTATCTACTATCCACTTCCAGAAAGGGAGGTGAATCTACCTTCCTTCCGATCTTATGCCTGAACCAAATGTTCAATAGGGACATCTATCTCTATTATTTCTCTACTGTATCTAATTGCAAAACTATTCCCTGCATGGATGTCCTCTTCAAGTTTCCAAGCCCTCAAATATATATTGGTTAAATGATTGTCATAGCTGCATTATTTGCATTCTGGCATTGCCAGCTGTTACTATGCTGAGTGCATTCTTTTGTGACTACAGGAAGAAAATGTGAAGGATGAATGAAAACATTTAACTTCTCAACTGGATACGTGTCAGTGTTCTAATATGATAGGCATTTGTTTCTGTGCATTGGGCCAGCTTCTTTTCAGCTTCATGCTTTCCTAATTCATTCCACATCACTGTCTAGGAAAGAATGTTTGACTTGATAAAATTATGCACTGTCTTGACTTCAGAATATTAAAATGGGCAGGGAATGGATGGCTCATCTTATTGGTAAAAGGTTCATATTTCAGTGCACTGTTCATAATTTAGTTTCTAATTATTGTTCAATCATTCTTGTAAACAATTCAATGTCTTCAGTGAGAAGAATAAGTGTGAAACTCATTACAGTTTTTATGTAGCATACAAAGAAGAAAACCATTTAGAAGTAAACTAAAGCCTAAAATATTAGTAAATCTGGATGTAATTCTAAGTTGAGCAGCAACAGAGAACAAAATTTTAAAATAAGAGGCAATTTGAAATCACACCCCTTATTTATTGCATTCACTTTATAAGTCACCTAACTGAAAGACTTAAAGTGACTTACAGAAATTTAAAATGCACTGTTCTACCAGAAAAGCCAAGTCTGAAAACAGTAGAGTTAGAGACTTCAAAGAAAATGCTACTTCTGAGGTGAAAACTGGCAATATTTCTTCAATGACATATGCCATGGGTGAATAACTTATTTTGGGATAGAGGCAGAATTCTAAAGAAGTTATTTGGCCTTTGCGGACAGCTAACTGTATGTCTGTTGGTATGATTTTGTGTCCTGATTTTGAGGGTGTAGGGGAAGTTAATGGCTAAAATGAGTGTCATATCTTTTTTGGCTCAGTCCACCAAAGTAATGATGTCACTGGAAAGGGCAACCAGGTTTTGGAAGACTGGAAAATTTGGGGAGAAGATTTCAATGCAAATGAGGTAGTTAAACCCAGTTGAGACTTATTCAACATAAATACTTTTGTTCCTATTCCCAAACTGACAGAGGTGGCGGGGTGGGGACATGCCAATAAAAAACAGCATGAAGGAAAGAAAGCAATACAGTTCTGATCTTGAACTGAACATTGGAAATGATGAATTCAAGTTACTATCATTCAGAAATCATCCCAGATTAGATGTTGGTGAAGCTGCATGGGAAAGCATTTTTACATAGTCTAGCCAGAGAATTATGTTTGCATTTATCCCCAGTTTTCATTAATTGTGTAGGAAGGAAATCAAGTTTTCCCACCACATATTCTTCCCACTATAATCAGGGAAAAAATGTTCAAAATCACACAATAGAATCAATTCTAGACAAATATCAAAATGCAATGGAAAATGCCAATGCAATTGGGTGAACGTTCAGTATAATAATATAAGAGAGTTGGAAGGGACTTTGGAGATCTTCTAATCTAACTGTCTGCACAAGCAGGAGACTCTATATACCGTTCTGGACAAATGGCTGTCCAATCTCTTTTTAAAGACTTCCAATGATGGCACATCTACAACTTCTGGAGGCAAGCCATTCCACTGCTTGCTTTCACTGTAGGAAATTTCTCCTTAGTTCTAGGTTGACTTTCTTTCTGGTAAGTTTCCAAATGTTACTTCTTGTCCTACCCTCAGATGGTTTGGAAAATAAGTCAACCTCCTTCTCTTTGTGGCAGCCCCTCAAATATTGGAAGATTGCTATCAAGCCACCCTGAGTCCTTCTCTTTGTTTGACTACCGTAGACATACCCAGTTCCTGCAACCGTTCATTACAGGTTTTATCTTCCAATCCCTTAACCATCTTTGTTGCTCTTCTCTGCAGTCTCAACATTTTTTTTTGTATCGTGATAACCAAAACTGGATGCAGAATTCCAGCATTCCTCCCTGTCTATCTAAAATTTCTGTAATCAAAATGAAAAAAAAAATCCTTTCCCAAATAGATTACCAATTTTGCCAAGAGTGGAAAACCATATTTCAACAGAGTGCCTGACTGGTGCCTCTTGGAATGCCAGCTAAGTGCACCCTTTCAAGGAACAAAGAGCAAAAATTCCTTTATTAAGGGCTCTTACAAAAGACAATGTGTGTGCCTCCAACAGCTGATTTTGTACATTTCACTCTCAGAGTAAACGTCACCTCTGATTCAAGCAACTGTGCACATTCTTTATTCCTGGCTTGGAAATGAACATGGAAAGATTTCTTTCCAACAACTGGATTAAAAAATTCTGCTTTTTAAATTTCATTAAAAAGATAGAGAGTTCCACAGAAATTCTCATGGGTGGAAGGTGGCATTCTTACACTTAGTGATGAGAGAGCTAAGTGCACAGTGTTTGTGTGTGTGTGTGCGTGTGTGTGTACAGGAATGGTTTATCTTTCATTGTAGAATCATTTTTCCAGGAAATTGCAACATCTATGTATTGCTATGAGGAAATCCTGTCATTCAGAAATAGTTGGAGATATTATTTTTCTCTAAAGAAAATGAGGCAACCTCCCCTACAAAGTTGGTGGAGAATTTTGAAATGTCATTTCTGCTTAGCTCCAGCTGTCACACCTCACACTTACACAATAAACAGTGTGCGTATGTGTGTGTCTGTGTACATACACCCATACACATATACAGGTACTCAACTTACAACAGTCCGTTCAGTGATCGTTCAAAGTTACAACGGCACTGAAAAAGTGACATATGACCATTTTTCACACTTACAACCATTGCAGCATCCCCCAGGTCACGTGATTTACATTCAGATGTTTGACAATCGGTTCATATTTATGACAGTTGCAGTGATCAGCTTTTGCAATCTTTTGACAAGCAAAGTTTATGGAGAAGCTCTTTGGCCCTCACTTAACTGTGTCATTAATTTAACAACTTAACAAACGTGGCAAGAAAGGTTGTACAATGGGGCAAAACTCAACAAATTTCTCAGATTTATTTATAAGATTTATTCAGTTGTCCATTTTAAACATCTCTGGGTAGCTGACATCTTGTCCCTAATAAACTATTACTCAAAAAAAAATTGCTATAAAATCATATTGTTAATGCAAATATCTGGCACAGTAGAATATACTTGAAATTCAGGACAAGAAAATTTGTCTGTAATTTCATTTCTAAAGAACCAGTTAATAACTATAACCTCTGGGAAAAAAGACAATATTACTGCTTAGCAGGACTGGGATTCAGCTGAGCAGTGATTGCTCAGTACTTTACATTTCCTTTCTTTTACTAGTATCTTTCCCTGCAATAAATGAACTGTTAAAGAAATGAATCCAATTCTGCAGTAAAGCTGTTCTTTAACAGCCTAAGCAATTTAACATTCCCTTCTGACACCTTTGCCTTAATTCTGCTGTCATATTCCCTGGGTCAGTACATCCTGGCCATTTGTAGCTAGACAGAAATTATGTAACAAAGATGATTTGCAAGAAGATATAGCACAGCATAGCACCTTCATTTTTCAAATTGGGGAAAAAAACAACCACCTAGCCTACTTTTGATGGAAAGCTTGGATAACAGATTCGGGAATAGGTCTGTTATGGTGCAGAGATTGGGCTAAAACTTCAAGGGAATTATGCAATGAGAGTGTCTCCCTCAACTGGATGTGTTCAAACACAAGGTGGATGCCTGTCAGCGATGCTAATTTGGGAATCTGGCACCGTGCATGGAGTCAGATTAATTGTCTCAGCAGCCCCACCCAGCTCGCTGATTCTATTTTGCCAGTGTTTTTGCTAGCATTGATTTGCAATTCTCCAGGAAGTTGATTTGTAAGATTGAAGTTGATTTGTAAGATTGAAGATGGCAAGGAAGTAACAGGCAACAGAGAGAAAGCAGAGATGCTTAACTCATTCTTTGCATCGGTCTTCACGCAAAAAGAAACTATAGCCCAACCTATCGAAAACATAATTGTAAAAGACAGACTAGAAATAAAAGTCAAAATAAGCAAAAAAAAATAGTAAGAGAACATCTGTCTGATCTTGATGAACACAAATCACTAGGACCTGATGAATTACATCCCAGAGTTCTAAAGGAGCTGCCCGAGGTCATCTCAGAACCACTGCACCACATCTTTCAAAAATCCTGGAGCACCGGGAACTACCAGAGAACTGGAAAAGAGCTGATGTGGTTCCCATCTTCAAAAAAGGCAAAAAAAAACAGACCCAGGAAACTACAGACCAATCAGCCTAACATCAATACCCAGGAAGTTACTGGAAAAGATAATAAAAAAAAACAGATCTGCCAACATCTAGAAACAAGTAAAATAATAACTAGCAGTCAACATGGGTTTGTTTAAAAGAGATCGTGCCAAACCAATCTTATTTCATTCTTCAACCTAGTGACTAAATTATAGACCAGCAAAATACTGTGGACATAATATACTTAGACTTCAGCAAGGCATTCGATAAAATAGACCACAACCTACTTGGGAAGCTAGAAAAAAGTGGGATAGACAGAATCACCTCCAGATGGATTCACAATTGGCTGATAAACCGTACTCAACGAGTAGTCCTTAATGGGTCTAAGTCTACATGGAGGGAAGTAAGCAGTGGGGTGCCACTGGATTCCGTCTTAGGCCCAGTACTCTTCAATATCTTCATAAATGATTTAGATGAGGGAATAGAAGGGGAACTTACCAAATTTG
>JANHFL010004175.1:11645-43399 GCA_032468155.1 Oxyrhabdium leporinum
AAACCGCCCCGAGTCTTCGGAATGGGGCAGTATATAAATGTAAAAATAAATAAATAAATAAATAAAATAAATATCTGCACAGCCAACCTTCACTCTCGTTTCAGCTTAAGCAGGCTCATTCTGATTGTAGGGGGCCATAGCCAAGCATGCCCCTCCTCTAAAAGTCCTTTCAATGACACCTGGTTTTCTTTTGCAAAGTTTCTCTGTGAGATGTTCAGTTTAGCTCGTGCTCTATTCTATAAACTGAGAAATAGCAGTGTCTGTCTAGTTTGGGTAAAAGACTAAAATTAAGTAGCCAGTTCTGTTGCTACTTGAGTCAAAATGGAAAACAAATTTCTCTCTTTGATACCTAATGCAAGAGGATTTTCTTTTGTTTTCATAGCATTTTTAAATCAATATCTATGTAACTGCTTTATATAGTCAGGTCATTGATCTAACATGGTCTTTCTGAACTGTCTAACAGCAGGTCCTGACATTACTTTATTATCCCAAACATCAGATGTTGTGAATCGAATTTGAGCTGTTCATATTGAAACTGTATGTTCTGCTTTGTATGTTCACCACTATCGTGTTTCTTCTCTTCTTTGGTCACCCTAGGAGTAGAACAGGACAGGACAGGACAGGACAGAACAGAATAGAATTCTTTATTGGCCAAGTGTGATTGGACACACAAGTTATTCGTCTTTGGTGCATAAGCTCTCAATGTATATAAAAAATACATTCATCAAGAATCATAAGATACAACACTTAGTGATAGTCATAGGATACTAAATAAGCAATTAAATCATACTAGACAACTAAATAAAACAATATTAATCATGAAGATACAAGCAACAAGGTTATAGTCATAAGTAGACAAGGAGATAGGTAATAGGAAGGATGAGAAGAATAATAGTAATACAATCTTAGTAATAGTTTGACAATGTTGTGGGAATTAGTTGTTTAGCAGAGTGATGGCATGCAGTACAAAACTGTCCTTGTGTCTAGTTGTTCTGGTGTGCAATGCACTATAACATCGTTTTGAGAGAAGTTGAAACAATTTATCTCCAGGATGTGAGGGGTCTGTAGATATTTTCGTAGCGCTCAACATCTCCACATCTCCAGATAAAATTCCATGCAAGCAAAAAAGACTTTAAGGTGGTGAATGATGTCAGTCCCCATTCAGCTACCCCAGCTCTAGGAATTAAGAGATCACAGGGTCTTAAAAAGAAAAAAAAATGATTTCAAAAAAGATGGAAGAGAGATTGTGGTGATTAGATCTCTACTATTGGCAAAGCTTCTAAATAAATAGTCGAATGCAATAAGTTCAGAATTTGGAAAAGTGTGCTGGGTTAAAAAGTAAAACAGGTTTAATATAACCATAGCAACAGAAACAGCTTTTAAGCAGAAGAGATCAGGACAGGTCAGAGAGTAACTCCAATTAGAGTGCAGTGCTTTTAAATACGATTCTTTGCAGCTGTGTCTTTCCCATTTTGCTACACTTAGCCTAACTCTGCAGAATATTGTGCTTATGGACCCAGAAAGATGTTTCTCAGATATCAAAAGAGCTGCAGAGCTGCTTTTTAGAGTGAAATGGATGGCAAAGAAATTAATTAAATAAATATAGGTAGTCCTCAATTTACAACAGTTCATTTAGTGACCATTCAAAGTTACAACGGGACTGAAAAAGTGACTTATTGTCCAGTTTCCACACTGATGACCATTGCAGCAATTTCATGGTCACCTGATCAAAATTCAAATGTTGGGCAACTGACTCATATTTATGACGATTGGAGCATCCCAGGGTCATGCGATCAGCTTTTGCAACCTTCTGACAAGCAAACTCTATGGGGAATGCAGATTTACTAACGTAACAAAGGCAATGATTCACTTAACAACTGTGACCAAACAAGTCATAAAATGGGGCAAACTCACTTAGCAAATTTTTCACTTAGCAACATAAATCTTGGGCTCAATTGTAGTCGTAACCCGAGGATTACCTGTACAAAACTGATCACATCCATTATTATACAGAACTTTGATGCAGTCATTAATTCCTTCCACATAGAGTCACTGTTCGGGGAATTGGGTTCCATCCTGTATTTATTTCCCAATCATCCTGAGTAAAAGAAGAAAGAAAAGATAAACTTAATAACATTTTTTTTAAAATAGCAGTTTTATGATGACACAAGCTGCTTTGGACTAGAATCCAATTTATCAGATTTATGGGTATTCTAAATTGTCATGCATGTCCAGTCTATGAGTGTAGATGGGTAAACCAATGCACTTTGTTCCACTTTAAAGTGGAACAAATAAAAGTCAACTATGAGGATTAGAAGGGCTCCAAAAATAATCGGGAAAATATATTTCAGAGCAGTAGTTTCCAACCATTTTGGCTTTGCAGACCAGCGAGGTGTGGGGAAAGAGGGGATGGTTCCTCATTGGGGACGGGACGGGACAAGTGTGCGTGCACACACAGCTCCATTTGCACAAGTGATGGGCATGTGCGCATTGCACATTTGCTGTGCACGCAAGTGGAGACGCACACACAAGCACTCGCCCATCAGTTCCACAGCCCAGTTCTGAATGGGCCGTGGCCCCGTAGTGGGCTGCAGCCCCAGGGTTGGGAACTCCTGCTTCAGAGCATAGGAAGCGTTAATGTATCATCTGTCTGAAACCCTTGTAAAACACTACATTTCTTCCTGGAATCCTAGTGCTGCCCTCTGGAACTGTCTCATACTTAGCGATAAGTTTGGCCTAGAAGTTAAGGCACCAGGTTAGAAACTGGGAGACTGCAAGTTCTAGTCTCACCTTAGCCATGACAAGCAGCTGGATGGGTCAGTCACATTCTCTCTCTTAGTCCAACAATCATAGGATTGTTGTTGTGGAAAATAGGAGGAAGAAGATGAATTAGATATGTTCGTCACCTTGAGTTATTCATAAAAAAATAATAAAGGTAGGACATATAATTTTTTTAAAAAAATCCAACTGTTTTAAAGAACTGCAGGCCAACTAAAGCACCTTTTGAAAATCAAAACCAATGTACTGCACATCTCTAACCGTATCATTCAGACGTAAAGCCTTTAAAAAAAAAATTACACTGACCAGTCACAAAGCATTATTGATTATAATACAAAAGCCTGGCATTTCTAATCTATTTAGCAAATGCCATGGAATAAAAACATGTCACTTGCTCTCAGGTCCAGGTGATCGAACTGAACTTCTGAACAAATTATCAATCAGCAATTTTGTATAGAGATTCTCCTTTGCAGAATTTTGATTTAACCTCAGCCGCTTTAAGAATACTTGGAGAAATGTGCTGTGCGTATGTTTTAATTCTCTACTTTTGGGCTGCCTCCTTTCACAAATAGGGTTGATTAGGAATGCGTGGAACAATTAAAAGAAAATTAATTTTTTTTTGTCTGACAAGTTTTTTTCTCTAAAACTTTTTAATACAAATCTTGAGGAAAAAATTCATTTATGAATAAGGGGACTTAGAACTTATTTTCTCAAATTGCATTTCTAAGTTAACTAACTCTTCTCATTGTCCTTTTCCTAGTCAAGTTTTTAATTTTACGGTTGATCAATCTCTTTGCATCAAGCAGACTACTTAAATTTGCTCCTTGTTCGTTAATTTGTGGTTTTGCATCCACAACACCATATTTTTTAACATCATTTCCAAAGTCTTAAATTTCATTCCCTTCCCACATCTCTGCAAGGTACAGTACTTGCCCAGACTACTTTGGAAGGTCCCCTGTTCTGTCAAATACAGCCAAAAAAGCCAATGCATTAACAGAGGGATACAATCAAGGTCAAATGAGGTACTAATACAACTCTATAAAGCCTTAGTAAAACCACACCTAGAGTACTGCATCCAGTTTGGGTCACCACACTAGAAAAAAGATGTTGAGACTCTAGAAAGAGTGCAGAGAAGAGCAATGAAGATGATTAGGGGACTGGAGACTAAAACATATGAAGAATGGTTACAGGAACTGGACATGGCTAGTGTAGTGAAGAGAAGGACCAGGGGAAACATAGTTCCAATATTTCCAATATTTGAAGACTGCCACAGAGAGGAAGGGGTCAAGCTATTTTCCAAAGCACCTGTAGGCCAGACAAGGAATAATGGATGGAAACTGAACAACGACAGATTTAACCTGGAAATAAGGAGACATTTTCTGACGGTGAGAACAATCAACCAATGGAACAGCTTGCCTTCGGACGTTGTGGGAGCTTCATCACTTCAGACGAGAAAAGATTGGACTGCCATTTGTCAGCATTGGTGTAGGGTTTCCTGCTTCGGCGGGGGGTTGGACTAGATGACCTACAAGGTCCCTTCCAACTCTGTTAATGTAATGTAAGGTAAGGTAAGGTAAGCTAATCTAATCTAATCTTTTCGTGGCCCTATTTTTTTTAATGAATGAATACGTACAGAACTGTATTGTTGATTTCTGATTCCCTTTCATTCTTCCTCTGCCCTTCAGAAATCAATACAGGTAGTCCTTGGTTAAGAAACATTTGTTAAGTGACTGTCTAAAATTATGATGGCACTGAATGAATAGAAGTTATGCAGTGCCCCGTGGTCTCATAATCAAAATTTGGGTCCTTGGCAGTCTGCACACTTTTGCAATTGCAGGGTGCACTTCAAACCCCATCCCCCACCCCCAATATTTTGCAACTTCCCATATTTTCCCTTTTGCCATCCTGCATTCCCTGCAGAGGCCTATGCAAAGGATCAGCAATTGCCTTGGTGGGCATGCCTCAGCACTAGCAAGAGAAAGATGATGATGGTTAATTGTGATCAGCAGGGGAAAGTGACAGAGTGCAGGGTGGCTAAAAGAGCAGAGACGGAAAGGAACAAGGTGAGTGGGGAGGGAGTTAAAGAAGAGGCAAATAAGGCAGGATAGAAGAGTGAGTTCCTCACCTAACAATGGCACCATTCTGGCCTAACAACTGCAACCAGGAATACAGAACTTCTGTTGGTAAGCGGTCCGGTCAAATGATGATTCAGTTAATGACTGCATCACTTAGCGATGAAAATTCTGATCCCAATTAGGATCATTAAGACTACAGTATGTGTACATGCAAGTAGACATGAGGGCATACACATCTCCTCTGCAACCAATAGCCATATAATTTTAACATTACAAATTTACAGAATCAGGCACTGTGGCTTTATGATCCTCTTTGAGATAAGGACGGATGCTTGATATTTATTTTTTTAAAAAAAAGGTCAGTTCATGTTCACTACTCTTCCAATCAAGAAGCCTAGTTCCTAGAGAGCTCTTTATAAAATGTTTCAGATTATTATGTCATCTCCAGGATATTTTTGGATACCATAGTACCAGCAGAGAACATTCTTATAGCAGTATAGCCCTTGCTTTGAAGCAATCCTTAACTATATTTCCCTCTTTAATTAAATGAGGAACAGTGTTCAATCAATATGGAAGTTACAGTTTAACATGTCTGTAAAATCACTACATTGGAGAAGGCCACCTTACACACCCCATAATGTATGATGCATACCTATAATGAGTTGCAATGAAATGCAAACAGTTGTCAATGTAACCTTATCAACTAAAAAGCCAACACTTTATAAACCAGAAGTTTTTTAGCTGTTGATAATGCTTCCTATTTATTTCAACACAATTATCAAGATTTATGGCAGTATATAAAGTAATGCCATAGTTGATGGGTTGTTTATTATTATAATACCATTTTTAATTATTACTATAATATAATGGTAATTATTATTGCCATCTTCCTTGTACTTCCTGACAAACTGTAAGCAGGAGATAGTATTCTTGAATGCTTAAATAGTTACTATAAAGATTACTGATATCATATTCTCATTTTTTTTCTGGTTATGAAAAGTCTCCCAATCCAGTAACTAAGCATTGGAGCATCCTGAAATCAAATGGCCCTTTTCAGTTCATGAATGCAATAGAAGAGATTTTGAGAATTATCTGAGACCTGGACAATAAGACAATGAAGTCAACTCACTGAGTGACCTTCAAAGAGCAACAAGATAGCCAAGGAAACTACCATAATATGCGTTAGATTTTCCATAGGGAACAAGATAGCTAATACAGTATTAGCCCTCAGATCAATTTTGCTAGTGTGTGTAGAGGGATGGGATGGGAACAGAAAGCAACTTGCAAATGCTCCAGCTAGCAAGAAAACGTACCGATTTTACATGCAAAATCACTTTGTATAGCTCTTGAATCTCTAGTCAGCATACAAAGACAAAAGCAGCTTTTATTTTGTGTCTGGGTTACCTTCATTAGCTAAAATACACATTTTGTGTAAAACTGATTTATCACCCATTCTCTCTTGCATGAAAAGCATGCACATGAACATAGTTCAATGTTATAATAGTCTCAAAATAGTTCTCACAGTGGCCTTTTTAAATATATAAGGCACACAAATGAAGAAGGAAATAGCTGAAAGTTTTTTATTTCAAACATCAAGACATCAATGTTGAGTATTGTCAGCTATGTAGTAGAAAAATGGTCACAGTCAGCATCAGGGTCATTTTACACATTATACAGCAGCAAACTCAGCATTGATACTAAGGGTCCTAAACTTGTCATGACCATGTCTATGTCTTGTCTCAACAACTGACTTCTCTAGTTTATGGTCATGAAGATTTCCTGGAAGTCTCCTCATCAAAGTACTAATCAACTCTACTTGTCTTTTAAAAAATATTAAATTCAGTAGGTGCCGTCATTTAGCTTTTCTAATTGGCTCAGTATCCAGCCTTTTTATTGAAGCCTTCTCTGTTTGTTTTATATTAAGGAAAAAAATGTGACTATAATTTTCTGACAAAAAGTTTGAAGGATTGCAAGAGCTCAAGTTCTATCTTAGGAGGGTGTGCATTATTAGCTAGAGTATAATGTACCACTAGGTTTAAACATGGTCTATAATTGCAGGCTGATGACTGCCAGCAGTTCGATCCTGACCAGCTCAAGGTTAACTCAGCCTTCCATCCTTCCGAGGTTGGTAAAAATGAGGACCCAATTTGTTGCGGGCAATTTACTGACTCTGTAAACTGGGGTTGTAAAGCACTGTGAAGCGGTATATAAGTCTAAGTGCTATTGCTAAGTTTCAGCCTCACTGGTTGTCTTTGCTCACATCAAGAATAAACCAATCCTTTACATTCCTTCTGCTGCTTTTAAAAAGGAAGAAACTTTGATGCAGTTTTATATCCGAGTATTGCCCGCCCTAAATGACAAGGTCTTATTTTATTTTGTGTTTCAGTCAGTTTATGATGCCAATCGACTGTCTGAACCATTCCCTACAGTTTTCTCGACAAGATATTTGGGAAATGGCTTTCCATTGCCTCCTCGCTAGGACTATGAGAAAGTGACTGGCCCAAGGTTAGCCAGTTGGCTTTATGCCTAAAACAGGACTAGAACTGATCTTGTGATTTCTAATCTGATACCTTAACCACTGCACCAAACCGACTCTCTTAATGACAGAACTCAATTATAAAACCATGTCTGAACTTCCTGCTCTTCTAAGGGTAACAAGAGAAATTGACTTATTTCTAACCAGTTTTATTTTACTTTTTGCTGCAGTATCACATATACAATAGGCTGCTGAAAGTAGGAAGTATAATTGAAACTGTTGCTAAAGCAGCTAAACGGACTTTTTAGTGGCAACGGGAACAACTGGCAGAATATATACTAATTGTTCAGCTGAAGCTAATTTCTATTTTTTATTGTTAGTATTGGGCTTCTAAAGTTAGGCAATTATTTTACTAGGAACAAGGTCAAGTTTCTGCTATACATATCACACTGTCTCAGTAGCAAAAGCTACTGGTTATCATTTCAACATCCTTAGAATCAGATTACATGAAAATTTTATGTTATGATGAGAATTTGCCAAGGAAGCAACTTTCAAAGAGGTTAAAGAAATAATATTAGCAACATAGACTGTTTATGACAGCAATTTTCAAATTCATGGTGCCTTCCAATGCCAGAAGCAATAGCATAGGGAGAGTGTTATTATAACAGCATGATTCTCTGTGAAAGCTTGTCACCTTCTGCTCTTGAGCCTTGCTAATGCACAAAGGCAAGATGCCCAGTTTAGAAAAGGGATGTTTTTCAACAGTTACATTGTAACTGCTAATTCAGATATTAATGCACAATAATGGTCTATTCTTGCTGCAACTAGAACAAGAAATGCTTACCTCTGAGGATAAGAAATGTGAACGTTGAGCCTGAACACTTAAAATGAACAGATTCAGGCAGTATTATTTTGAAGAAATGTTGCAAAAATGCTATTTTGATTTTTTTTCTGGAAATTTTCCTATAAGGATTAGACAAGGCAGAGTAGTTTCTGTTTTTGTGTCTCAGAAAATTCCAAAAATCTTCACCAAGTTACCAACACAGGTGACCCCTCTCTCCAAGGTCAAAAGTGATAATTTAAAAACTGTAAAAGACAGAAAAGTCAATCATTATTTCAGATCACTGCAGCCCTTTCTTCTACGGAAAAAAACACAAGCACAGAAATTACAAGCGCACTCTACTCTACTCTAATTTGAAATACTGTATCTGTGTGCTCTTATTCATCCAGTTTCTCTTAAAAAAGAAACTAAAGGAAAAGAAGGACTAGGGGTGACATGATAGCAGTGTTCCAATATCTAAGGGGCTGCCACAAGGAAGAAGGGATCAACCTATTCTCCAAAGCACCTGAAGGCAGGAAAAGAAGCAATGGATGAAAACTAATCAAGTAGAGATCCAGCCAAGAACTAAGGAGGAATTTCCTGACAGAACCATTAATCAGTGGAACAACTTGCCCCAGAAGTTGTGGGTGCTCCAACACTAGAGGTTTTTAAGAAGAGATTGGACAACCATTTGTCTGAAATGATATAGGGTTTCCTGCCTGAGTAGGCAGTTGGATTAGAAGCCCCCCTAGGTCCCTCCCAACTCCGTATTCTGAAAAAAAGATGAACTAACTGCCTGAAGAAGTTTGCTTCACACAATACCTTATCAATGTCAAGATGATAGTTCAGTGTCACTTCCCAGTTCTCCCTTGTTCCTACTTTTCCTCACTAGTTTCTTTACTTTCCTTGTCTGGTGGTGTGTACTTGAATAGGTCCAAACTATAAAGGAAACAAGCAAGAATGTACATTGCAAGATGTAGAGATTACAAGCAAATCATCCTGAAATTCCTATGGCTTGGTCAGAGTTTACAAATCACTATTCAGTTACACAAGCTTAGTCCTTTGAAGGTAAATTTCAGACTGTGGTCTAAGGGGCATGCTTCTTTGCTACTAGTTGTGAAAGATGAAATTTTAATGAATAATGGAATATTTCTCCTTAAATACAATGCTGTATTTAATTACTGTTCTACTATGACAAGCAAACTACATTCAGTCATCTGCAACATTAAATGTCTCATCATGCATTCTTCATCAATCCAATATCCTCCACATGTTTAGAAAAGCCAAAGCAGAAAAAAACTATAAATTGCCTCCCAGCACATCTGGAGAGTGTGAAGTTGGCATAATCAATTAATTGATTAATTCATAGAAGTATATTATATTATTCCTTTTAATACATGAAAACAGTCAGCTATGCCAACATTCCTCTGGTCTGCTAATCCAGCCAATTGTCCTCTTCAGATATTTTTAAGGTGCTTCAGGACACTGTGATACCAGTCCCAGCCTATCAATCAGATTACAAAGAGAACAAGACAGAATGGAACAAGAAACTCCCCTAGCTTATCAATAAAGCAGAGCACAGAAGTCCCAAGGTACAGTCTTGGTATCACCAATTAAAGAGGTATAAGGCAGTAATAATCATAAGCTAGAATGACAACAAAGGACATCAGGTTTGTCATGCCATCTCCATGCACTGGACACACACAGTACTTAATACTTGCATCACAACATCTGATGCAAAAATATAAGTTGTACCATTTGTGTCATGACATGACATAAGCATACAGTATGTTATAATTTGCTTCCACAGAAGCCTTCCTCCCCCAGTTGCCTGTGGCTGCAGTGGAATGAAGCCAAAAATAGCAATAGCACTTAAGACTTATATAGCACTTCACAGCGCTTTACAGCTCTCTCTAAGTGATTTACAGTGTCAGCATATTTCCCCCAACGATCTGGGTCCTCATTTTACAGACCTCGGAAGGATGGAAGACGGAGTCAACCTTGAGCCGGTGAAAATCGAACTGTTGGCAGTTGGCAGAATTAGCCTGCAATACTGCATTCTAACTTTGTGCCAACCACAGCTCAGTATGCTACTGGCTGTATGATCTTCCTGGAATCTTGCAAAACTGTTGTTAGACAGATTGAATATAATGAAGATATGGAGGAGCGGGAGAGTTGCTGGGTTCTTTCTTCCACCAGGGGATGGATTGCTAGACCCAGGAATGAGCAACTTATGGCTCTTAAGCCACATGCAACCCTCAGCCTCATTTTTATGATCCAAACATCATTCACAGACCATGCCACTTAAATTCAGTATTGGGATTTCTGACTTATAGTAACTTTCTTTATTTTGTAAAAAAAAACCAATAAGGTGAAGTTTTAGACATTAAAATCTTCTTTCCCCTTAAAATATATGAGGAAAATGCTGAAAATATATAACTTTACATCTACAACCCTTGTAAAATCTTTAACAAAGTGCAGACTGGTCTAACTCTGTCAAGCTCTGTAGTTTGCATGGCTAAGAGGACTGTCTGAACTGGAATTTGTACAAAGAGCTTATGGCTTGAGCATGTTGCAAGAATATAGCCAATTATAATTTATTCAGTAAGCAAACTATGGATTGATTTTATTTGCCTATTCATTTCAACAGTAGGTCTACAACAGGGGTGTCAAACTCGCGTCATTACAGCAGCATCACATGACATATTGTGACTTTTTTCCACTAAACTGGGCATGGGCGTGGCCAGCAAGTCATGCATCTGGCCCGCGGACTGTGAGTTTGACAGCCCTGGTCTACAAGCATCTGTTCTGGAACCTCAAAATTCTCACATTCTGATTTATTGACTTACAGTACTGGAGTTCACTTCAGAAGTTCAGTGAGGGTAACTGGCTAAAATGAGAGAAGAAATTTCCTAAGAGCTGGTTCTTCTCTTTGAACTGCATGATGTTGACTAAAATTCCTGTGTTGCTATAATGTAGAAGAACAACTTAACAACAACTTAAAAAAAGAGAGATGTTATACAGTAAGTAGCCCTAAAATCATCACACTGACCTCTTACTATTTGAATACAACGCTTTAAGAAAATTTCTTAATTTCAACTGATGCTGTGAAACTACAGACAGTAGTATATTGCATTATATTTTTTAGGTAGCATAGATTTCTGCTCTTATTATGTAATAACCCAATTTGTCTTCATAATAGAATGCTGGCAGAAAATTATTCTTATTCTCCCCTCCCTCATCTCTACAAGTGCCAAAAAAGTATTTAAATTTGGTATGAAAAAGTAATTCTTTTTTTTGAATTATGAAATGAGATTATTTTATTTGTATTTGGTTTGTTGACTAGCGTGTTAGGTATAAGCCTGGAAACCCACAGATGTACGAGTTGTTCAGCGGATGGTGTTTGACAGCTGAATATGTAAAACAGAAGTAATAATTATTTTACTGCCAGAGGTTAAAAGCACTTCTGCTGCTAAGCAAAGCAGGTTTTACCCAATCAACGTTTCCTCGTGCAATTGAGATGGGAGCATTAGCATGGGTGTATATCTGCAGTAGCTTTGTGGTTTTACTGAGCTTTGATGCAGTTTCATTGGTTTTCCTTTAATGAAATTCTTTGTTTTTATTTTGTTCGCCATCCAAATGGCAGCCGTATAAATTAGATGAAAAATAATTAAAAATAAATGAAACTAACAAGATAGTAGTTTCATGTCTATGAAACATGTCTATGTTGCATTAAAGTTATTTGTGGAAGAACAAGATTATGTCAAGCTTTCAAGTAAAGTTGCACTAAGCTTTTTCTTTTTAAAATTGATGGCTTCTTTTGAGAGGCATAATGAATCAGAACCTAGTGGCTAAGAACAGAGTTAAAACAAAATGAGAATATTTTTTTTTCCAGAAGGAAGCAGGCCAGTGGTAAAAGAAGCTAGACAGCAATGTGTGACAAGTTAAATAAAATACTAAATTTAATTATTGCCCACTCATCCTTAACTTGGCAGAAAACTAAAATAGCAGAGTTTAAGACCTGCTATACCTATTGTCAATAATCTGGTTCCATCCAAAGTAATGGATGTCAAAGCCTCAGGGATTTTATACAACATGAGGTTGTTCATGAACAGTATTACAGCGCAGGTTAAAAAACAAACAAACTTGAATACATGTATGATTAATGATGACTTTTAAGACTGTCTGATCCACAGTCTGGGTACAAGAGGAAGTCAATATCATTAGATGTAAGCAGGATTTTTTTTTTGACAATATATGTTTGACTCTGTGTGTGCATGTTTATCTATATGTACCAGGGAGAGAACATCACATTTGTTGCCATCTAAATTTAAGCATTTCAGTAACAATTGAAAAATCAAAATGCAATTATTAAACTCATATTATTAAATAGTCGGTATATCAAGACCATCAGTAAATATTTCCCTTTGAAAATCAATTATGTTAAATTATATTATACTGTAATTTTTGGTGCTGTAAATTCTAGTCCATTTTCTCTGCTGGATCCATGAATATATCTTTGATATGTACTCACGTTTAACTTGACAGCTAAGGAGATGAAAGCAACTAGGATTCTTAATTGAATTCTAATCTGCCCAAAAGCCTTACATCATCTTTAAATATAGAATGCTGGCCTCCAACCTACGTGATACTGAATGAAAAAACTCTAGTGTTATATTAGTTGCATTGTGAAATATACAGAATAGAACTAGGAATGCTTAAAAATACAGACACAGTAAGATTACAGTGTACGAACAAGACCTCAAACAGAGCTCTGATAGTGTCAGATAACGATACAGTGTCTTCAGTTTTGCAACAAGAAACCTTTCCTGTCCTAGAAATTCCTGTCATTTTTGAACAAGAACTGAGACATATATGAAATTCCCTGCAATGTCTCATAAAAGCAGTACAAGAAACAACACTCTGGTCAGTACTGAACTACAGCACTAGTTTACTGCAGTGGAGGCACAGTGATACCTTCAAAAATGGGATATTTTGGTCTATGACTTCCAATGCAATCCTGATACTTGTTACTGATTGTGAAAGTTATTGCCCAGAGGATAGTGTGTTATTTTTCTGTTTAGCACTGTGATATTATCTTGATAGACTAAGCCAGGGGTCGGGTCTTAAATACTCAAAGTGCCATTTGGCCGGTTTCCCACAGAAAACACCAGGAGCCACAAAACCTGGGTGGGCGTGGCCAACTCATCATCATTCACTCCCACCCAGTCACATGACTCCCTCAGCCCCACCTAGCCTCGCCTCACCCCTCCCATCCCAGCCATCTCATCACACCCAACCTCATCTCGCCTCCCACCTCAAAGGCCTCAACGTATCTATAGTTCTGTAAAAATGTTGTTCACCTCTCTCTTTCTCTTTCTCTCTGATTCTGATTCTCTGGTGCCTCATCTCTAGCTGGGTCTCATTGCCCGACAGACTGCAGAAGGAAATGGCAGACGGCTATTAATATGGATTTTTATGTTTTACATCTATAGTTTTTATATAGTTTTATCTCATTGTTGTGTGCCACCCAGAGTCAACTTTGGTGAGCTGAGTAGCTATTTAGATTTGATAAATGAATACTTTCTAAAATCTAAGGCTAACTATGGGAGTAAATCCCTTTCCGCAGCCAGTCTCAGGAGGATCTAAGGCCCAAAAGCCAATTCAGCTTTTATAAAAGCATTTGCAGGATTAAACTATTCATATAAAACCTGGGGAAGATTGCATCATTTTACAAGATATTCAAATACCTCGGAAGGGAGTGGAGATAAAGCCTCCAACAGCAAAGCCCAAAAAAATCCTGATCTTGAGTGAGGCATAGAACTTGTGAAAATGATAAACTGTGCCTCATCTCTTATTGGTTCTCCTGGGTGCTTCTTCCGGCCTTTGTTGATGTTGGATGTGCTTTGGTCGCTCGGGGAGATGTGCAACCTGCTCTCTGCCCTGAGACACTGGCCTGACCCATGACGCGGCCAACACTGCTGCTGTTGCCAGGGTTGAGTGAGGCAGGGTAGCATTGAAATAATAATTCAACTAGGTTTTACTGAATGTGAAGACACTGAAATAAAATGACAGATCCCTCAGCATGGCCCATCCTCCCTAATTTACTTCGTCTATTCATATCCAGAGGTAGCAAATTAAGTGTACGTGTGTATGTGTTTCCATTTAGTTGGCACTCATCTTTTTCAGAGAGGCATCGAGCCATCTTTGAGAAATACTGTTTGCCCAAATAGAGAATGGTATAGAGTTGGGACAAACCAACACCATACACAGAAAGGAAGAAAAGGTGTTGGCTGGGAAGTGAGGCCTTTTGTTAGAGTAAGTGCAGATTAAAAGATTTTAAATAGATGATCTAATTAGTTATTACAAATAATCCTATTCCATTAGTGTTGTTTAACTGAAAATATCAAGAAGTTTTATAAAAGGGCTTAGTGCAGTGCTGTAACTTCTGCTGTTTTTCAGCCATTCTCATTCAAGTGCATAAGAAAAAATGCTTCCTCTTTTCCCCCAAAAGAAAATTCTAACAAGTGGGCTGAACATTGCCTGCATGTCTTAGTTATAAAGCAATTAAAATGTATGTGTGAATGTTGCCTTTCACTGTACAGTACAATAAAGTCTCTACCGCCTCTCAATTTTACATGCTTCTCACAATCCATTAAATCCCAAAAGAACCTCTGCAAGATTCTACCTTTACCCATCCAATTTGGAGATGCAGGAACAGCCAAGGAAGCTGCAGATGCCAAACAGAAAAACAACAAAGCCTACATACTCTGCCACAAATTAAAAAAAAGCCTACCAGGAAAAATTCAAAGAATACTTTCAAGCAGAAGCCTGCTGCAGATGAAGAATTGTTCTAGGAAATTAGAAGACAGATAGTGACATACTATTATTTTAACTCTTCTGTCTCAGGCATCAGTATGTCCCAGTTTAATTCAGCAGCATGCATCTTCCATGGTAACAATTCCATGTGATGAAAAATACATGAAGCTTGAATTCTGGTCTTTTTTTTCTAAAGACAGAGCTATTCCAAACTTTAATCAAATGCTTCCCTGGAACAAAAAGTCTAAGCATTTGAAAACAGACAGTAAGTTGTTATGGTTGTTGTTGTTTTTCCAGATATGAAATCCAAATCCATTCATCAAAGAAAACAAATATTTACAATGCTAATAAATTGCCAGTAAAAAAAAAAGTGTTTAGAGTTGCTGTCCTTGGACCTTGCTGTTTTTCGTGCATATGCTAAATTAGGCTGAAAGTGACAAGGTTATATTTAAAATAGATAGCATAGCAATAGCACTTAGACTTATATACTGCTTCATAGAGCTTTATAGCCTTCTCTAAATGGTTTACAGAGTCAGCATATTGGTCCCAACAATCTGGGTCCTCATTTTACTGACCTTAAAAGAATCAGAAAGTAACTTATTTTATCTAGTTTATAAATCTCTTAAACAAAACTAACAACTGCCATTTTCAAAACTAGACGTTTTGGAACCAATATCACGGAAGAAATATTGGCCTTAAGCAAATATGTAAGGCTGATCAAGATGATATGTCAGAGAGAAAATGGAACTTGATATGTTTCTTACTATAGGGATAGTCAAACCATAACTTATGGGCCTCTCGAGCAGCTCCCCATTAGAAGCGGTCATTTATAACAACACAGTATTCAGGGTTGGGATGGGAGGAGAAGGAGATGCATGGGATGCAAGTTGCTCCAAAATTCACCTTGACATCTCTCCTTTATTTCTACCTTTTAAATACTACACATTCAGGCCAAATGAAGATGTTGGCAATGATGACAATAATAAATAGCACCACATTTACAGCCCTTTGTGTGATTTCTTTTCTGGTGGTACCACACATGGCTTTTCCCAGCTATCTCATCTATGAACCCACAGACTCAGACATATATGAGCAGACAGAAAACTAAATAAAAATATCAAATGGGTGTAGATGTGATTATTTAATTTGGAGAAAACTGCTATAACCAAAGGGAAATAAAAAGTTTGAGCAATAAAACATAAAATGTTTCTCCCCCCCCCCCCCAATTCTTTTCTATCCATTCTGGGCATATCATGACAATGTAATGTATCCTTTTATTTCCAAAAGAGTCAATGCTTCTAAGCAATAGTGGGATTCATTAAAATGAAAACCAAATTGAGCTGTAATTTGTTTCAAACTTCACCATAATTCCTATCCAAGCAACTTATCATGGAAGGGAACATATGGATGGTGCTAAGAGCAGTGTTTCTTGTGCTGAAAAGTCATTGTGCCTATATACCTCTCCTAATCCCATGAGATCTAGAGAACCACACCTTTGACAGTAATATGCCACTTATAAGGCTATGATACTAGGTGTACCCTACTTCTATACTTCTAGATATGCTAGCTTCTGGATATTAAGGTTCTTTATTTCAAATAATGAGAACCAGTTTTGTGTAGTGATTAAGGCATCAGTCCAGAAACAGGAAGCCACCTAGTCCCACCTTAGACCCAGCTTACTCAGCTGGGTAACTTTGGGCTAATCACTTCCTCTCAGCCATAGGAAAGTGACAATGGGAAACCACTTCTGAAAAACCTTGGCAAGGAAACTGTAGGGACTTCTCCAGGTAGTCTCTGAGAATCTGACACAAACGAACGGAAGGGGGAAAAACTGCAATGATATCAATCTTGAGATACACTTATATTCTTAATAAATGAATTTATAAACTAGTGATTGGCTTCCTCACAGGTTTTAGGAAACCGAAATCTCCAGCTTTAGAAAAAAAAATACTAATGGATTAACATGGGAACCTTCTCTCAAATTAGTCACTGATGGTGACATAAAAACCCTTAACACAAAGGCAAGGATGGCTGGGCACCAAAGCATATACTGCATATTTGGATAGAGATATGGTAGATCTTCTTCAATTGAAATAGGCACCCTGTACCAGAAAGGCCGAATTTGTTCTCAGACTGACAGCCAATGGAAAGAACTTTCAAGGTCACAAGAACAAAAACTACTAAACACTCTCCAAGAAAGAAATCCAGCACAAGAATCATAGCCTGGAATGAACTATATATAAATGTCTGTTTTTACATTTCTTCTTTGTATTTACATTGAAGAATTAACTCCTTTTTCTATCTTCTTCCTCTACTCTTCTTTTTTTTCTTCCTTGTTTTTGTTTGCAACTATAATGGCAAGGGTATTTTTTATATCAGCAAGGCTGATATAAATTTATTTAGAAGACAGAAATTGCTTTAAATGTGGAATTCAAAAAAAAAGACAGTAAATAGAGGCCAACTATAGTTTGGCATTAGATTTGAAATTGCCCTTCACACCTTCTCTTTTAAATTAAATTCCTATTCCCATCAGAGTAATCAGAGGGAAATGAGCTGCAGCCTAGATCATTTATTTTTACTTTTTACTTATTAAATTCCACTTGTTTTTTCTGCAAAACACAGAGTTCTGTTCCACCTTTTATCTTACAAAAATAAGACACACAATTTAATAGAATAAACAGCAATCCTCTCTTCTAAGACAATGAAATAATTTCAAAACTAATTTAGCACTTTTACAGTACAAGTAAAAAGCTGCAACATAGAGGATGATGATTGATCTTGCAATGTTATTCCCTCTGAGTATTTGGCTTAAGGTGAACATTTTATATTGGTGAGATAACTGAACAAGATGCAACGTAGCACCGATCTGAAGGCCAAAACTCTTATGATGAACATTTCCTAAATGATTTTATTTACTTTTTGGTTAAATTGCAATAATCTGTCCCTGCATGTACAGAGCTAGGGATACTAAAGGATATTCAACAGTGGTGGGACTCATCTCCAGGGGGGATGAGTCTGCCTATTGAGATGAGGTGATCTGGTTCCTTTCGTGGTGTGGAGACAATAACTTGGTCCTCAACACCAATAAGACCAAGGAGCTTATAGTGGACTATAGAAGGAATAGATCAGACATCTAGCCCTTGCTTATCAATGTGGAGCAAGTGGACAGTTTTACGTTTATGGGTGTTATCATTAAAGAGGACCTGACCTGGGGCACTCACATTGCAGCACTGGTCAAAAGGGTCCAGCAGAGATTATACTACTTGAGACTTCTCAGGAAACAACTGAATGAAAAACTGCTGGTGACCTTCTACCGCTGCACCATAGAGGGTATTTTAACTTACTGCACCTGTGTATGGTTTGCCAATTGTACAGTAGTAGATAGGAAAGCACTCCAGAGGGCTAACGCCTAGAGGATCATTGATTGCCCATTCTCCTCTTTGGAAGAGCTTTATAGCTCCCGCTGCTTTAAGGAAGTTCAAAACATTGTTAAAGATCCATCTCATCCTGGGCACTCTTTTTTTGAACTATTACCATCTGGTAGTCAGTACAGGACAATAAAAACAAGGACAAATAGGCTGAAAAACAGCTTCTATCCCAGGGCAGTAACTATATTAAATTCTACTGTATAGGGCGGTATTAATGCAATATCACATGTTTTCAATTCAATTGTATAGAATGGGAGGGTGTGTGCTTGTGTTTTTTTTTAAAGTCATAATGTACACTGAAGGTGGCGTTTAATTTCATTGTACGAGGTGCAATGACAATAAAGTAAACTAATATTTCCATAATTAATACTATAAACAAAACGAAACTCAGAAAAAGGGGTTTGCAGTTTTAAAATCATAATATTATGTTAATAATTGGAACAAAATTGCAGATATCTAGAAGAAATATGATTTGCCTGCAAGCAAGAACTGGTGGACCACAAAATAAACAAAGTAATAGAAAATGAAGAAGTCAACATTCTGGGATTTTAAATTCAAACAGACACCTCCACATAACACCCCAGATTTAACAATTCTTAATAAGAATGACAAAACTTGGATAGTCTGGATAGTGGACATAATAGTACCTGGAGATAGAAAATAAACGAGTAAGAACTGCATAAAAACACAAAATAAAAAGACCTGCAAATAAAAGTAGAACAACTGCAGCAAAAGAAAGCAAATATAGTATCAATAGCAGGAGGCATTTTGAGTGCAATTCCAAAATGTCTGGAGCAATACTTGAATACTATCTGAAATCTCTCTGGATTTTAATTATACTGCAAGAATGATTCCCATCTCTGTGTCAAGCAGGCATTATCATAATGAACAAGGTGCTTAATCCACATCACTGCATAAAGGGTGTTTCAGTGCCTATATCAAGGGGAAATCAACAACCATTTTTTTGCTAAGCTGGCAAGTGCCTATGCATGCACACATGGTACATGCAAAGTGAAGTGCTACCCATACACTGAAATTCATTGAAAAACTAATGTACTGTGAATTTAGCTTATAAAGAAAGAAAATATGCACATGACAATAACTGTAGTTGTTTAAATTCGCCAGGTACAGTATATTCCCAGTGTTGTCTTTATTATTCCCCAGATTCTATAATTGGCAGGCTGGCTTCAACATATTGCAATCAGATGCACATTGAACATAGTATATGACAGACTCTATGGGTTTTTCACCATTATTATTCCACAGGTTAATGTGATAGGATTATAGAAATCCAGGTTCAATTACGGCTTCAACCATAAAAATTCACCAGGTGGCTATGCCCGAGTTGGTCTCTTTCAGACCAATCCACTCAGTGGGATACAGGAGGGAAAAAAATGGAGAAGGCATGCTATGCAGGCTATCCAAATATCCTGAAAGGGTAGTTCTGATACAACCTAGTATGTAAGTATTATTTATTACTTAATGACTATAATTTTCTGTATTATGGATAAAAATAACATATGAATAAATATTAGATAGTTCTACCACATAAAAGATGGATGGATGGATGGATGGGAGGAAGGGAGGGAGGGAGGCAGGCAGGCAAGGTTAAAATCAAGAAAATACAGGAGCCATTCTAAATATTACATTTGACTGAATAGTAATAGATGTTCAAGAATGTCCTTCTCTTCCTCAAAAAATCCCAAGTATGAATAATAGAACCTTATTATTTAGAAATAGAAATCTAAATTCTATCCAACATTAACTAAACAGTTAAAGAGCAACTGTTGGGAAAATGTACCCCCAAAAACAGCATAAAAGCAAAGCTGAAATTATTTAAGCCTAGTGCAGCTCATTCAGCAGATTCCTTCTAAGATATATTGTTGGTCTATAGCCAGTATCTAGTATTTGTCTTTTTTTCAAGGTATAAAAATAAGGACATTTCCCAGTTAATACAAGGTCATGTGTGACTGTTGAAACAAAGCCATACTAAATTCATTCTACAAAATTATTCACTTTTCATTAGTTGTTAAAGAGGCAGGGTCAGAATTTCTTTATCATTAGTAGATTAAAACACTGTGGTGGCAATGATACTGCCAATATAAGGAATTCTAAAAATCCCTACAAAATCATAAAACTGCAAGGAGCTTTATCATATATATAACCTTATACTTTACTTGGAACCAGAAACCCAGAACTATAACATCTTTGTCAGATGATTCTCCAAAGTCTGATTGAAGACTTCCAATAAAATACAGTATCATCTCTACAGGTGATTGGAGGTGTATTTGAACTATTGTCAAAACATTTATTTTAATATTCTCCCATATATCTTTCTGTAATTTAAACTCACTAAATCTAATTTTAGTGTCCTGAAGAGGGGGGCGGGGAGTCATTGCCATTCTTTTGTGTGGCAGTCTTTGAGGCTTTGTTAGACTCCAATAACAGAAATGACTTGTATGATTAAATGTTTTTGCATTCTTAAAATCCCGTCACTGTAATATTCAGCTAAAAGATCTCACATAGCTGTGCTGGGAAATGATTCTTGCTGAGTTCTCATACATTGCTTCCAGCTCTTTCTATTAACACCTGCCTGCCATATAGTTAGACCCTTCTTAAACATGCATTTAGCTGTGCAACTTCTAATTACAGTGGCTCTAGAAACAAATGGCTTGTATCTCATAAACATAATTTGACAGAATTATATTGCAGTTACATGAGTGATGCGAAAATGACATCTTAAAATTTGCCACCCTGTCTGTCAGCAAAGGATCTGGAGAAACATTTCATTCAGTACTTCCAGTGAAATGAGAAATTCTCCAATGGGATGGTTTTCATCATTAATTTTTCTTTCTTTTGCCCTTTTTGTTTTTAAAGAATGTTATTCTTGTAGCAACCATAAGCCCCTAACAACTAATTTGGACCCTGTGCAAAGTCCTTGCTCCAGAGTCCCTCCAAGGTACTACGGGGGAAATGAAACTTCCCACAAAATAGGAAAATGAAAACATCAATTGCCACAAAATGTTCAGGACAGAGGAGAGTAGAATGTGAAAAAGAGTCACCAAAGTACTTTCAGAACTATAACTGAGAAATGTGGATTTAGCTCTAGCTGCTCCTTTCTATTACTTCCAGCAAGATTCTTTCTACCATATCAAAAGTGTCTTAGGCATTCTGGTATTATTCAGCAATCACAGCATGAGAAGACAAATGTCCTTCCCAAGAGAAGCTAGAATGTTAAAACCAGAGAGAATCCGACTGCTCTTCATTTTCCATGCCATGGTGTGCTTCTTATAAGAGAAGACATTTAACTCACTAATCCCAAACAGTTAAAATTTAATACAAAGTGCCATATGTCTACAGTGGTATCCATAAAAGCCATTATACCTACAATCTTCTGACTAATAGACAGATGAAAGCCTGGTAAATTTTTCAGAGCCTTCTTAAATGCCCATAATGATCAAATGCATATGAGAAACCAGTGAAAAAATGTAGACTGTATTCTGATAGTCAGGGTGGTTTTTTTCAGTGATCGGAAGGGAGAGAAAATGATTGAGAAACAGGAGCTAAAATATAAATAGATTTTGTTCTCGTGAATCAATCAGCTATTGGTACCACGTGTTTATTTCACTGCAATGTGAATCTGCAATTCTTGAGACAAAAAGCATATTTTTTCACACATATTTTCCTATCCTGAACATACCCACTCAGATTTGTTAAACTTTAAATGGCAGCATTGTGTGCCTTCAGATTAAGCACACAAAACAGGAAAATATGAACACAACAGGGCAAAAGATGTTGAATTGCTATACTTTTCCATTTTTGTGTAATATCTAGCTTTAACTGCTATAATAAGATATATGTGGAATTTTTTTGAAGATTGTTTGAAATCTTTGATTAATTTAAAATATAATAGCCAAGCTGCCAGTTGGGACTTTTTAAATTGAATGCATTTTGTCAGTTTAAAAATTATTCCCAGATGAGCAATTTACTTTAAAATGAGTTTTAAAAAGTTCATTTTGACCTAAGGAATCATTACTGTCAAACAGACCTATGCAGCTG
Source organism: Oxyrhabdium leporinum (assembly GCA_032468155.1). Taxonomy (NCBI): domain Eukaryota; kingdom Metazoa; phylum Chordata; class Lepidosauria; order Squamata; family Cyclocoridae; genus Oxyrhabdium; species Oxyrhabdium leporinum. The sequence continues at coordinate 34,101 of JANHFL010004175.1, forward strand.
CTGACATCCTATTCAAATTATTTACCCCAGATGCACAATTCTTTGTGCATCTGAGGTAAATACAATTCCATTAAGATATTTTATATGAACTCCTCTTCCTCTTAAGTAGAGCCCCTATTCAGAAATTCTTTATGGAGTCCTAACAGTGTTGTGCCAAAACTGTTCAACATGCTCAAAAAAAAAGTAAAAGAAGTACAATATAGAAAAGAAATGTTGTATACCAATGTATACTTTATTAAAAGCCAGTCACAATGCCGGAATTAGTTAACACTTGAATATATGCCTTAGGAACATAAACAGAGGCTAAGATGAACTATACATTTACTACCAGTATAAAGAAAATATAATATTCTTAATTTTACAATTATAATCTAGATTTGCAACTTGTAATTATGCAGTTCTGGAAGACTTCCTGGGTAACTTTTGATGTATTTTAATCATACCAGACAGTTAAAAGTTTCTGAGGCTGAAACAATTTAAAAGGAGTTTATGATATCGCCCTTGAACTTTTGTGTGTTTTTGTGTACGTGTGCCTTTTATTCATTGTTGATTCCTGACAACTGCCTGAACTAGTCTCCGCAGTTTTCTTGGCAAGATTTTCGGAAGTGGTTTGCCATTGCCCTTCATTCCCAGCCCTGAAAGAATATGATTGGCTCAAGGTCACTCAGCTGGCTTTGTGCCTAAAACACAACTAGAACTCAGACTCTCCGAGTTTCTAGACAAGTGCCTTAACCAGTAAATCAAACTGGCTGTCTTGAACAAAGTAGTTGTGCTATTATTGCCATATTATGGGTACTATGCAGATTTGGCTCAGCATCCTGGATTAAAACCTCCATATATCAGACAGTATTTTCATTATTCTTGAATCAAAGCTTCATTGTTCATTATTTAGTACGATAAAAGATTGTCAAACACACATCAGTGTAATGTTCCCCATGCTACAATACGTAGCACACAATATGTGTTGACATATTATCTTTATAAATGTCTATCTTCATGGTAAACACAATTATCTTAAAGAAACACATCTCTTTAACTATGTTGTTAAGAAACAAAACATGCTTGAATGCCAGAAGATATAATCAGGTTTTGGATCTGTTACAATTATGTTTGTTTCAGTTTAAACATAATACATCCATAAAGTTAGCATGCAACCATAAAAATACATTGCTTAACATAAGAGTGTCAAACTCAATTTCATTGAGGGCCACATCATGGTTGTGTTTGACCTCAGGGGGCTGGGGTGGGCACGGCCAGCATGACATCACTTATATTGGTGGGCACTTGTGGTGGCCAGAGAGCTCTGCCAGTGAAAACAGGCTCCCGAGCTCTGTTTTTGGGTGCGACAGCCACCTGCAACCCTCTGCCAATGAAAATGGAACTTAGGGGGACCCTTGTGAGCTACGTTTTTGGCTGGGATGGCCTCCTGCAACCCTCTGCCAGCAAAAAATGGAGCTCAGGGAGACCACACGTGGCCCTCGTGAACTCTGTTTTTGGCTGGACAGCCTCCTGAAACCCTCTGCCAGCAAAAATAGAGCTCGGGCCAATCCTTCGCTATTTCCAGGGTGGCCACACAGGCTACATCTAAGCATGTGGGCCGGATCTGATCCTTGGGCCTTGATTTTGACACCCCTGGCTCAGCAGATGGATTACAATTGTGACCAGAATCAGTTTTACCATGGTGCTGTAGAATTTTTTCCCCCGAATACCAAACGGCTTGACCAATTTTGGGTGCAGGAGTTTTGGAAGAGGCTACCAGAGATACTATCTGCGACTCACTTCTGGCAACAAAACAACTAGAATCAGTCCACTTTAGTTAAGGAATTTATTGAAAGTGGGAATAAATTTTGGCCTAAATCTCAAAATAATGTTGATAAATGAGAGTGCACAAAAATTCCCATCCTGAGCAAATTTGAAGAAAAACTAGATACACACAGTACAAACAAAATCTTCAACTCACATTCAACAGTGTAGGAATTAAAAATCACCCTATTTCAGTATCTACTTAATCATGTCCTTTGAGAGTACAATGACTCCTACATGTTGTTAGAATTATATATTGCCTAGAATACAATAAAGTCTGAAGATATCTAAAAGTAGACTGAATTCTTAGGCAATTCTTACTTTCAGTTATTGTAATAGCAGCCCCAATGTGATAGTGAATTTGTGGATAGAAAATTTCTATAATAGCACTGTGGGGACGATCACTTCTTCATAAATTTCATTTACAAAACAAGAAGGCATCGTTACAAATTATGAAGTGTTAAATTGATTATGACTGCACCCTGCCATCAAGGATTCTTAAGAAATCTCAATATTTTGTTCTCAAATTGTTAAAAAATTAAATACTCAGCAAATTACTAAAACAAATCCATCTCTGTAATAGCTACTGTATTGTTAACTTCTATACTTAGTGGTTTTTTTGCTTTATTTTTTATTAATGAAATTCATATGCCACCCAATTCCAAAAAGACTCTAAGCAACTAACAAATAATGAAAAAAATAAAACAACAAAAAGGAACGACGTTCCAAAACCAAGAACAATAAATCTTTGGTTTAACACACAAACAGTAGACATAAGGAGGGGACTCACCATGTTATTAATCCTGAAAGGCTTTCTATAACAGCCAAGTTTAGGCCTTAGCTCTCTTGAGTACCCATACAGCTGCTACTGAACTGGACACAGGTAGAACACTGACTCTGATCATCACCATAGGATGAGATTTGAAAGGTACTCTCTTCTAGAGCAGGGCTATCAAACTCGTGGCCTATAGGCCAGATGTACCATGCACTGGCCATACCCACACCTGGTTTAGCGAAGGGGGAAAAAATCCCGATACGTCACATGATGACGTGAGTTTGACACCCTAGCCCTAGAGGATCTTTTATCCTATCCTGCCTTTAGATGTTCAAGGCGGTAGAGATAGCACTTCCATGTTTTCCTTTGGAAGAGTAAGATATTGGCAAAGGCAAACAAAAGTGTAAATTTACAACCACTAAATATGAATGTCATGTTTTATGGTTTCTGGAAAGAACTGCACTTAGTGTTTCAAAATTTCTTTGGCAGGAAACACCACCACCCCATCCTGTATTTAGAAACTGCCTCATTGACTTGATCATTGTCATGAACTTTTGCACCCTTCTATATCAGGATATAGGATTATTTTTTAAAATCAATGGTCTTTATTCATTTTCAGTGGAAGTTACGCATAGTTCTTGGCAGTACATTTGGTCTGCTTGCAAAATATATTCATTTTCCTCACCTCTTCACCTCTCAATTCAATACAGGTATTTCTGGACAAAATTGATTTCTGTGATAACAGCAAGTTAAAATGGTGGTTATTTGGGTGGTACCTGTCAAAAGAATGTTTTCGTATCAGAACTCCACATAGCAGACTTAATTTTTAAAAAGCTTTTTAGTTACATCATCAGCCCACAGAGTGTCTGCTTGTCAGATCAGTAGACCCGAAACAGCACATGCTATAGGCATGCAAGCATGGCTTGTTCATTAATGAAAATGCAAGTTGCTGCCCACCAATGTAGAGAAATGATGCAGAGATTAGAAAACTGTACTACAGCAGATTTGGAAATGCAGTATAAACAAAAACAAGTTTATTAAAAAAAACCCCACCTTTTACAAGTAGTTAGCAGTCCTACAATTTATTTGTTTGTTTATTCATTCAATTTCCATAGCTGCCCATCTCAACCAAGTCTGGAGGATTTGAGTCTGGATGGCTTACAATTCAAAATATATGTACAATTAAAACAACAACAACAACAACAAAAGATTTTAAAACAATAACACCCAGAATTGTCTTACCGGGGAGACGGGCAGCATATAAATTAAATAAATAAGTAATAAAACACATCCAAAATAAATATACACAGCTGCCAGATTCTTGGCCAGTTAACATTAAAGGCAGGAAACAGGGCCTTTAATCTATTCAGTGCCCAGGCTCAAAACACAGCCAAGTTTTTAAAGCCGTATGAAAGGCCAATAGGCATTGGAGCCATTCTAATTTCTGAAGGGAGGTTATTCCACAGAGCAGGCGCTACTGCAGAAAAAACCCGTCTATTAGTTCCCACCAGTCGACATTCTTTGGCTGACAGGATCTGCCGCATGCCCAGTCTGCTAAATAGAATTAGACAGGTAGAGACTCTTAGAAAGAGCCAGTTCCTCAGGTAATCCAGTCCCAAGCTATATAATTTTAAAGGGGAAAGCAGCACCTGGCATCGCACCCAGAAACATGCAGATTACTAATGCAGCTTAGCCGGTACAGATAGTCCTCAACTTACAACAGTTCATTTAGTGACCGTTCAGTTACAATGGCACTGAAAAAAGTGACATAATGGTTTTTCACACAAGCATTGCAGTGGTCACATGATCAAAATTCAGATCCTTGGCAACTGGATCATATTTATGACCGTTGCAGTGTCCTAGGGTCATGTGATCAGCTTTTGCAACCTTCTGACAATCAAAGTCAACAGGAAAGCCAGATTCACTTAAAAACCATGTTATTAACTTAACAAATGCAATGATTCACTTAACAACAGTGGCAAGAAAAGTTGTAAAGTGGGGCAGACTCATTTAACAAATGTTTCACTTGGCAACATAAATTTTGGCCACAATTGTGGTAGTAACTCGAGGACTACTTTTAGTGGTATTATATGTGACTTACATCTGGCACTATTTATCAACAATGCACCCACATTCCGCGCCAGTTGAAGCTTTCCAATGCTCTTTAGGAACACCACCTATGTAGAGTGCATTGCAGTAGTCTAAGCAAGAGGCTGCAATAATACTCTGCAGAAAAGGTTTAAACAATTATTTAATGTGAGTCATGTGGTATCCTACCTTGAAAAGCATAGGAAGTTTTGAAAATATTGTTTTGTTTGAAGGCTCAGAAGAATAACTGAAGAACTCTGCAAAATTCAACTGAAATGGTTCTAAAAACTAGCAATTAATCACATCATTAATTAAGAATACTTGGTCATTTCCTGGCCAAATAACTCCTTCTTAGCGATTACAGTGACCATCATGTCTTAAGAGCTAATATTCTTGTTTGATCTTTATTCCCTGACACAGCTTCATAACATTTTAGCTGTTTCACAGAATTTCTAATTTTTATTTCTGTGTTTTAGAGCATGCAGCAAATATTGGGGGAGGACAGAAGCAAAGGTTCCCAGTTAGTAAGATGGTTTCAGGGGAGAGGAATCAGTTTTTCTTAGCTTCTGATTCCTTTCTTTGGAAACTTTGCCTTCAGTTTTGAATTTGGGGGAAGTTTAAAATTGCTACTGTTGTTTAAATGACTATTTGCTTTGTTAGATACATATTCAAAGCCCTCATTTTGAATGTGCCTTTCAAACTGCTAAAAGGTAGGAAGAGTATGCACTGTGCTCAAGAAAAAAAAAGTAGAGAAAAATACAAATGAACAATTGTGAATGCCTGGGTGTCTAAGTAGGAAAAATGTGTGCATTGAGAGGCAGATGTATAAGGAAATGGCTACTCTTCCATCCCGGTTCTGAAGGTCACCTGCATTTATCCAAATTCAGCATTTTCTAAAGCAAGTTCTGTTGCTTTCAAAGGAATCATACATGTTATCCAAATATTTCACAGTATTTCAGTACTTCCTGGCACTAGAATTTTATAAATGTAGGCATGCAGCACAAAATTGCTGTGAGTTTTTCTTTGCTGAATTAGACTTCTCCCATACCAAGTATGTGTAGGGTTAAACTCTTAGCCTTGTCATAAATTTGTTGTGTGATTTCTTGCAAGCTGCCAAGAGCCCAGCAGGAGCCAAATCATCATAATCATCATCTATTTAAACTGAACACAGTATTTTTTTCAGTAGGGATTCAACCTCAGTGTAAACTCAGAAATCACGCATGGCACTGAAAATTCCTACTGCACATTCCATAGATTACAGTTGGGACAGAATGTTAAATGTCTACAGTTTCCTGCAGTCAAGAGTAAATCGGTGAACACTTACCTATGTATCTAAGGTAGTGTCTGTCAGAGATACAGAAGCTTTTTCAGGCAAATAGCCACACGTGGCTTTTGTGTGACCTGTTGAGGATCATATTCCCCAAGATGTGGGGAGGGCAGGAGAAATGAATGGGTGAGGCCAAGACAAAATAGCGACTTTAATTTAATTAAGGATTTAAAGTATTATTTGCTAACCGGGAAGACAATCTATCAAAGACTGTTTTCTTAATGGAACCTTGAGTGGGATTACTTTTCTTTCCTTAGCTTAGTCAATCTAATTCTCATAATGCCACACTTAGCATTTTTTTTACTTATAGACTGCCCAGTGTCACTTGGTGAGACAGGCAGTATATAAATTTAAAAAATACACTGGCATAGTTATACAAATGTTTAACATACCTGGAAGATACCAGGTTGAAGAAGATTGCCTTAGTCCACCTTATCTACTTAGTCTAATGTTACTGGGTGGCTGGTTGGATGGGTGGCAAAGTAAAAAAAATAAAATAAGAAACATTAAAATTATGGAAAAATATTATGAAGATTATGAACTATAACATGTGCCAAAGTTCAGATTTGGCAATAACTTTGTGAAAGTGTATTGTTCATCTATTTGCCTTATTTCTGCTTCCTCTTTCTCCTGCTTGGATTGTGATAACCCAGGGCGTGGCATAAAGGCAACACAGCCAGAGGACAGGTATGCGTCCCTTTATTTGCTCCAACTTTGCCCCCAACGTCCGGTTTACTTTCCAACCTGGAGAAAAGCTCTCCCACGAATCTGCAGCAGCCTCTAGCTGTAGATATTCCAGTCCAAATACTGTAAGCAGAATGACTGCAATCAATCACTCCAGCAGGCCAAGATATTGAGTCCAAGAAGCAAAGAATCACAGCAATAATTCCAACAAGGCAAGATAAGCACACAGAAGCACGACAATAATTCAAACAGTCAGGAGGAATGCCAGGAATGCAGGTGACAACTCTCAATACTAGATGAATTCAGTGTTTGTTCCCGACAAACACCCCTCCCAACTGCCTCTCCTTTAAACTCCATCCCAAGGTGTGCCTTGTGAAGGGATCGGGACCCTTTCCTTCCTCATAAGCCATGCAACCCATGTTGCTCTCTTCTGTGTTCTTCCCTGAGTGCCCTAGAATGAGGAGGGAGTGGGCATTGATCTTCATCTGAACCCGACTCCCTTGTTCTACCTCTCCCCTGCTCTCCCCAGCCTGAGTTTGCCCTTCCCCAGTTTCCTCCACAGCCAACAGAGCCACTCTCCAGCTCTGTCAGCTGTCCGTCTTCCCCCTCAGATTCAGACTCTGATGGGGGCATGACAGGATAGGCTGAAAAGTGAAACATCTTGTCCCAGTTATAACACTTCTCCCTAAACTATCATCCTGCAGCTTGTAAAATATGATTTTTCATGGGCTATTGATAGCTACAAGGAAATACTAAAGAGCGGAGTGTCATAATTAGAATCCACTGCCTTTGATCCAATAAAAATTTCATCAATGTCACTGAGCAATGACTGGCTGTGAATCCTGTACATGTACAAAAAAAATATGCCAAATATTTTCAATAAGGCACTTATTTATCCTTCCTTTTGGCTGATTGCTGAAAATGCAAACACAATACACTCTGAGCTCAGCTGTTTTAAATTGTAGCACTCTGTATTTTAAATTCAGTCCATCTACATTTAGTGAAAGTATTTCCTTATTTGGAGATCTAGAATTACATCATATAGAATTGTGCTAGGGATGAAAAAAAAATCTACAAGAAAACAAAGTCTGGATAAATCAGCAAACTCCTCCCCCCATCCTCCCCACCCCTCTCACCAGGGCTGCTGGCAGTAATTTCAAACACCTAATTTATTTTAAATTTATAGAAACCTTCTGTGTACAGTACAGGCTTAGTTTTTGACATTTATATATTCCTTCTTTAGAGATATTAGTGTATATACAGAATATGTTTGTTAAATAGTTGCAGGGACATAGCAATTAAGATCAATACTCTTATCTAAACCAGTAATGCAACGTAACTAACAGTACCTTAATAAAGTGAGGGAAATTCCAAAAAGTTGCTCCAAAATGCTTAGGTTTTCAGAAGACCATTATCTACCCTATCCTTTATTGCTATTTTTCAAACTGCAATAGTGGACACTTTTATTCAAGTGTAAAGACTTGTTATTGTGCAGCATGACATTCCTACAATGAAAAGGCATTCAAATTTCAATAGATGGCAAAAGTAATTTATCAAATAATAACAATAACAATCCAGATTATTTCAGCCAAACATGTGCTTTACAATATATCAAACAGCAGCTTATTTTAAAAACAAGAGGAAAAAAAAGAAAATCAAGAGATTTTCACTTAGCACTCTGGCATCAAGCCAAAGACAGTCCAAGCATTACCCTTGAGAATCACTGGACTGATGCAAAGAATTTGCAGGGTGTTTTCATTCCTCTATCTGCAGTAAACTTTGTGTTTCAGCTATTCTATACAATTTTGATTTGGTAAAATACAGATACATATAATATCCTTGCACGCAATAGAAAGAAAAGTCTTTTGGCATCATATAAAATAAGGATCCCTAAAAATAGTTACCTATTATAATTAACATTACCCTTCAGGGTAAGTGTAATGTCAGAAGGCCAATATATTGTATAAACAAATAAAATTAATATATATTCTTGGAAAGATGTATCAATTATTAATTATTTATCCAACATATAGGTGTAACACCTCAAAAGGTGTTTCTATCTAAGTATGTATGTTCGTAATCATTAAATAGTATAGCAGAAATATAAAATTAGTACCAAGGGATATCCAACATAGATATTGAACACCAATATACTTCACAGGTGTCTTGATGATCTAGAAGAGTAGGTACTAAAAAAGGAACATGATTTTATTTGTTTTCAATCATTACCTACTACAGAAATGGGAGAAGTTGTACGTGTCAAATTTTTTTTTTACTAAAATCTTCAGTGCCAGCAATTGGAATAGTTTGAAAATAGCACTTTTAAAATATATATATATATTCTAGTTCACAAGCTTTTATTCTTCTTCTTCTCTATCCAGCAGTGATGTTGTACAAGTTAATAATAAACAATGTAACCAACTACGTTAAAGATGTTTAGGTTGTAAAATCCTGTAAATTATATTTCCTATAAAATATAGTATATATTTTATATATATATATATATATATATGTGTGTGTGTGTGTGTGTGTGTGTGTGTGTGTGTATCTTGGGTTCTTATCGGGTTTTCTCCCGCGTAAAGTTGGCGGTTTCTATCGCCGTTAGAACGGCGGTTTCTTGCG
>JANHFL010004175.1:43499-65018 GCA_032468155.1 Oxyrhabdium leporinum
AGGAAGTGGATTAGCTCCCTCCCATATTTGGGTAACCAGGTTTCCTCACAAAAAACATATATATATATATATGATTAATGATTAACACAGATTACAGGACTCTGATTATACATAGTTTATTTTTCAGTGGGCCAACTTTCAACATCAATGCAAAGACCAGTTCCATTTGACTAAACTTGGCTATTGTGTAATGCCAAGAGTCCCTGTAGAATAGGTGGCCTTAGAAATGAAATGAAATAAACAGTGGGCATCCATTCTGTTTCCTGTATAATCAATGTAGTTTAACAATGTCTGTCTCCTCACAGCCACTAGTGGGGAAAAAAAAGAACAAAAAGCAGGACATCTCTGATTGATTCTGAGGGGCCAAGATGCCGATTCTGTCTTGAAGGAAAAAAGTTTCCCAAACAGAAACAAACTAATGTGTTTCTTTCCAGAATTCAACTGGAAGGTATACTGCAGATTTCAGTCCTTCTACCTTTGTAAGCTTAAACAAAATGTATCCATAATTTATAGTGACAGTGTGTTTGTGTGTGTATGATAAAAATGTGCTTGTCCTTTTCGGACTAGACCGATAAGCAAGGTTTCCCGAGTGAAAGTTATCTGGTGCTGTGTCTTTGAATAATAAGACAATATCCAGAAAAGATGCAAAAGTGTTCTGTATATCCTTTTTAGGCATCTAGCTTATGCGGTTGACTGTAAGGCAAGCTGTGCAGTCACCATTTCCGGTATTACAGTCAGAACTGTAAAAGAAGTTGCATCTCTCCTCTTATTTTAAAATACCCAGAATAGTCTCAGTTTCAGCTGTTTTATCTAAATCTATTAAAAAAAATCTTTGCACTTTCAGTTCTACAGTTTGATAATTCATTCACTCAGAGCCCACCAAGACAGAAATGTTATATACAAGCGGAAGGTTTCTGATTCCCCCTCAGCCTCCTCCCCCCGTTGGACTGAGTATCCTGTATTTCCTTTATTTTAAACACTAATGGACTCATAATAGATTTAGGGTTATTCAAAAAGAAAAAAAAGAAGCACTAGAAACAATTGAAGTAGATGTAAAACAACAATAACTTTCACACTTCTAAGTATGAAAAAACTATAAGTATCTTTCAGTACTTAACTGTTGGCACAGGTATCTAAAAATCTAGTAGATAGATGGCCTGATCTTTGGAAGAAGAATTGGTCTGGAAACAAGTTTGGTATTTTCTAGCACTATGGTTCTATGTTTAAACAGCTGTCCAAATGAATAATCTGGTATTTCAGGTTTAAATAAATATATCAATAACCCAATCAATTAACCTACAATTTCCAGATGTCTTTTAATGAAACACACAGCACTCTGAATGTGATCTGAGTTGCAAACTTGATATTAATTACTTTGCACTTTAAAACACAAAATTTCTTTCCAATTTTGTTGGGCCAGAATGCTGCTTCTGTCCTGAAGGAAAAGAGATAAAAAACAGATTTGTGTGTTGCTTTGAAAAATATTTGTAAAAACTTTCTCAGGGTAGCATGTAATTGTTTGTGATTTCTGTTGGTTCAAATACATAATGGCCAAGAAACTTGAATGTTGAATGGCACAACAAACATAGGCACCATTTTCAAGGCATCTATATTGTGCTGCATGAGTTATTTGTATGCTAAGATTGCATGATCCTTCCCTCACAAGGCGGCCTATAATTTCCCATTTGCTTCTGTTTATGAGACTGACACGTTCCACCAGCTGCAGTTGAGAGTCATGTTTGGCATCATTAACCCATTTCTATCCTGATAAGGTCCTGGATTTTGTTTCCATTCTGGGCATTGACCTTTTACATCTGTGGATCTTGTACTGGCTTTTCAGACAGTTTACAGAAGCTACCTTCAGAGATATGCATGTATGCATTGATTCAGATGGCACAAAAGTATCAAGGGGCAGAGGGAAGAATCTGGGAAATAAAGCTTGACACATTTATAAGCAATTACTCGGGGAAGAGGAAAAGCTTGATTTGGGGTCTAGTCTTAAGCAGTTTTGTCTGTGGCTTTTATACATTTTATACTTTGGCCCTTCATCACTGTTTAGCTGCCTACCACTTTAAAGTAGCTACAATTTTAAATCAAGCTTGCAGTAATTCAATGAAGTATGCCTGCATCTAAAAACCAGAAGACATTATATGTTTTTAGTGGTGTAAGAGAAAAGTGATGTACATTTTCATACAAACTAATAAACTAATAAAATTAATTTTAAGAAATTATTTTTAAAAAATCTATCAGAATTTCTCAGTACAATTGTCTCATCAAAAATGTTTTATCTATATAAAAGGAAAATGAATGTAACAGTGAAACGAACATACAAAATAACAAAATTGCTTGCAAAAAGTCTTTTCAAAATAAATAGATTTTCAATGCTTAAAATGAAATTGAAAAGGTTGAAAGAAATTTTAAAAAGGAACAAAAATATAATTGAATGGGCTTTCAACCTGTCTATCCTCAGGACATTATAATGCTACCATTATATTAACAATTCTAATTGCTCCAATTCATTAAATACAAAGAATGAAAGCATATAGAATAAACATTTGACTTTATTCAGCCAGTTTTAATAGGATTTCAAGAAAATATTTGGTGTTGTTCTTAAACATGGGAAAATTGTAACTAATTGAGTAACCCAATATAAATTCTATGCCTGTTCAAAATATAAGGTTTCATAGCTGTAGTATGTTCAATGGGATTTAGTTCAAGATAACGTCTTTCTAAATTGGGCACTTTGTCTTAACTTTGAAAAATTACTTTAGTCTTTAAATGAGTAAACTGATTCTGGTGGTAATAATACACAATCTTTGCTGAACTGAGCAAAACCAGAGAATAAATTAATTCCATAACTAACTGTTTAAAAGAATCAGAAATAAAACATTCTGAAGTTTCTGATACCATATGATCAAAAGTTTATCAAGAACTGACTGTGTAATTATCAAAACTGTTTAAATATTACTTTCAAGAGTTTTTGAGAAACGTTTAATTTCTGTGATAGTAGTCATTACTCTATAAACTTTCACAGGAAAATACACTATTAATTTATCAGTTGATTAGTTATCCATAATAATTATGAAGGACTCAAAAACCCATATGTATTATAACATCTAGAGAAATATTCCAATGAGAGTTAAGAAAAGACTAATATTGTAAGAAGTTAAGCAGCTCCCTATTCAAAGCACAAAAAAAATATAGTACAGAATTCAGGTTTGCAGTTTTGACAATTGAAAGACTGGAATCTAAAGTGTATCGTCATCATAAATTTTTACTTGAATTGAAAAGAAGTGGGTTCAGCAGTCTCAGAAGAAAGAGCACAACAAAAGTTTTCAGGATTCTATGCTTCAGTCCCTATGGATTAATGCATGTAATCATTAGGTCTGTTCTGTATAAACTTTTAAGTCAAAATCTATGTGGAGAATAAAGTACATTATTTCTTTTAAAATCCTGCTTAACCCAATTTATATGCACAGGAAAAGTATCTCATTAAAGTAAATTAATGGGGTAATTTTAAACTAAGAAAGCAATGCAGGTCTGATCCCACTGAAAGCAAAAGAAGAGGCTTTTAAGAAGCAGGTTGGAAAGCAGGCAATTATTCTTCATAATATTTAAATTAAGGATATTTTCAAATTGCTTGAGAAACACCTTCAAATAATGCTAACTATAACAAAGAATTTTGTTTTAAAGATCTCACTAGTGCTGACTTTGGATTCATTCAAAGAACTATTGTAAAGAGAAGGAATCAAAGAGAAATAAAGCCAGTTAATTGTGTATATCACCAGCCAAAGACCAAAGAACAGGAAGATCACAACAACTTGGGCCACTGACTGAAAATAATAAAGTGCATTGTATTAACTAAGCATTTTATGGGTTGACTGAACTTGAAAAAATTCCAGCAAGACTGGATTATTTCCCTTCAGGGTGCTAGTCTTTCCTAGGAAACCTCAAGGTTTTGCTTTGTTTTTAATTTATGTCAAAAATGCAGTTATAAGCCTTAGTTCTTTATTTAGAAAAATAAAATAAAAATGAATATACAGGTTATTTGCTACTTTAAATAAATCATACCATCAGTCTGGAGTACCAGTGTTAAGAATAGCCACCATGAGTTCTTACATTTTTTCCCTCTCTTTCTCACTTAAACATAGGAAAAAAAGGGGGCAATTATTAATCTTGGGCTTTTCTGATGTGAAGTAAAGGAAATGTGTCAAAGCTCTTAAACAGATGTACTTAAAAAGAATATGGTCTTCTGACACGTTTAATGCCACTATATTATTTAGCAGTAAACCCAAAACATCATTTGCTAAATGTATTCAATTTTCAATTCATATTAATTATCCCAGTCATGAAATATGGATCTGGATGTAGGCAAGAGACAAATTAGTACTGGAAAGCTGGATTTAATAATGCTTTAAAACGTAACATCTGTTAATAGCAATGCATTCCCTTGATCACCAGCTTGTATTCACAGTGCAGGAAAATTTGTTTTAAAGCTGTTACCTAAGATCATGCTTCTCCTGTATTCAGATGCCGATTATTGTACATCTTTACTAAGTAATTTTCCATGGATATGTTCCTTTATGTAAATGATATGTAAAATCATTTAATCAGCTGAACCTTTGGAACAAAGATTGCAAGATAGTATACTGTATTTTCTGACTGTAACAAGACAATCTGTCCCTACAGAACATTGTCCCACTGGCTGATTTTCTTCACATATCAACCGGATCCAAGTTAGCCTGTATTAATCTAGTTTTAATTGATAATACAGTGGGTGCTCTGACAATATACTTGAAAATAATAAGCAGAGGAATCACCTTAAGTTATCAAGACCAGAAGCAGTTCAACTTTCTCTCTTTCAATCTACTGCATGGAAGAAAAAGTGAGGAGAACATGCATTGATTCTGTATACTTCTCACAGATAGAGGTCACTAATGGACTGAATTTGAATCACTGTGGCAGAAACCACAAAGTTATATGAAGGTAATCCAATGAAAAAATAAATTCATTTTCATATTAAGAGCAGAGAGTACATTGGTAACTAAGAATCTGCCCTTCTTAAAACCAAAACTTCATTTTTAGAGGAACTATTTCCTTTATTTGGAAGATGCAGCAGAAGAAAACTCCACAATTGTTCTTGAACGTTGCCTTTCCTTCCTTCCTTCCTATTTACCTATGCTTTCTGACAATTGTAAATATATCTGTATTCCTGATTCTTGCCTGGCATGCATTTTCATCGCGAGTACAGATGAAGTTGTCTGCTGCAGATAAGACTATTTCTGTATCAAACACTTCTGCCGACCAGGATATGATCATGGGTTACAGAAAGAGTTTAGATTAAAATTGCAGAGTGAAAGCTAAAAGTAGATAAAAATAACATTTCACAATCATTCTGCCTCTCCCACTTGTGTACATTCCAACAAATTCTTTAAGTACTGGATTTCCATAAACTGACCACAGTATTTTGACTGGAGACCAGATTGGAAGCAAAACAGAGAGCAGTACACTGATCTATAATCTTCTAGCATGTAGCTTCCTCTCTTTCATAACTACATTTATTATTTTAAAAATCATACTTTGGTTAGGTTTATATAAAATATATAAAAGTACAGTGCTAGGCCTCATTAACGTATCACAGGAAATTTGGGGAGTTGGTGGACTCAAAATAGGCATTATGACATTCCTTGAGTAGTACACTAGTGGAAGAAATTAAAATTTAAAAAAATCTGATCACAAAAGGAAGGTATGAAAGGCTCATTGAGCAGGAAGAAAGAAGAGCTTTAGGAGCCAGAGATGGAATCTTACAATATTTAGCCAAACGTACATTAAGATAATGACCTCACATCTGAACATTTAAAAAAATACACAATAGTAATATTTTTGATTTTTTAAAAATAAAATCAAGTGAGTTACTACAATTCTAAAAGAAAGGCCACCACTTCTGAAGAATTGACATTAAAGTTTTATTTCTGCCGAGTCTAAGATTATCTACTACTGAACTGTCTTCTAAATTAGCAGAATCCATCATATTCTTTTGCTGTAAATGTCAAGGATGTGTAGCTTGCATTAAAAAAAACACCCTAGTACAGTCAGGTATGTTTGACAAAATATACATAATTTGACCAAGGACCTGTTTTTTCTCCAAATGGATTCATTCCCAAATAACCCTGCAGAGAGGGATTCCCAATACACACCTTTCAGGGAATAAAACTATGAATGAACTGAGAGGTCTTTCTTTTATCAAGGAATTTTTGAAGACTGTCAGGTTCTGTTGCCTGCAGAAGATTAAATTTCTGCTCTAAATTGGTTTGATTGGTTTGTAAGCGCAGGGGAGCTAAAAGGCAGTAAATAAACTTCTGGAATATGATTGCGTGCAAGAGGGGAAAAACCCAACAGATTTTTTTTCCATACATTAAAATGCCCTCTTTCTAACCCAAACCAAAGCAAAATAACCATAAGTGTGTGTTGTGTGAGTAAGGGGTGGGGAGAATCAGCCACTACAGAAATCTAATCAGCACTTTCTATATGCAAGCAAAGGATTTTTGCATGGATTTGTGCTTTGGAGTTCATTAGCTTATTGTGAGCCTTAAAACACATTTCCTCCATTAAAATTAATTAAAAGCTCCTGTTGACTGATTCTCTATTCCAAAGAAGAAAGTTGATAGCTTCTCCCTTAGTTTGCAGCTGGCATTTTATTTAATGTATGCTTTCACATTCTGCAGAGTTCCCCACCCCCCTTTCCTTCAAATGTCCCTTTTGCCTCTTAGCTTGAGCAAAGTGATCAGCTCTAACCACTTACATTATTCTGCTCTGCATTTGATAGACCTGAAATGCCATTTCTGCCTGCTCCTCCAAGCCACTAAGTCTGTCTTTATTAATGAGAATCTGAAGAATACCAAGGTGATTTACAAAAAATTCCTGCATCCCTTTCATTTGAATCTCCTAAAGTCCATCTGTTTTGATGCCTAGGTCTCTTCTTAGGCTTGAAACTATTCAATTTGTTCTTTCCTTGCAATTCTCCCTCTTCCCCTCTTTCCCCCCTCACTTCCACCATTCTGGGAAATATTCCCAGTCATTCAAGATGCACCACCTTGGAGCCTGATATCAGAAGTTGTGGGGTGCTAAATGGCGCCAGGAAATAAAAAGAGAGAAATTAGCAGGCATGCATTCTACCTACATTCACCTGGGGTTCTCACACTCTGGTTAAGAAAAAGAGGGAACTATGTCTAGCTTCGAATGGCCTCCAGTTCCACCAGTTGTCAGACAACTGGTTCTGCCTAGGTGTAGGTCACTCTTTCACACACACAAAAAAAGAAGTCTCTTCTGATGAAACGATGCGGTAATCTTGTGCCACCTTGATCTCTAGTCATTCGTTTACTGGGGGGTGGGAGGGAGGGGGGCTCTGTTGTAATAGTCTGGCAAAAGAATCAACCTGCCTGGGGTGGAGAGAAATCGCTGAAACGAGAAAGCAGAAGAGACGTTCAACTCTACCTGGCAGGTCTGGGTTAAAGAGTCCACCTCCGACGCTTACATAATCCCGCGGGAGCTTGTGGCCGAGCAGCACTGAGCAAACTTTGGCAGCAGCCGCGGGTTTCTCTCGGGCTACCTTGTGCAGCTTAAAAAAACAGGCGGGATCCCGACCTCGGCGCCCTAATCTCCTCCTCCTCCTCTTCTTCTTGTTCTCCACCGAGGGCTGGTGGCGTTTGCCTCCGGTGCCCCTGCGGCCAGCTCCGGCTCTGCGGAGCGCTTCCTTTCCTTTTCTTCGCCTCGCTCTCTTACGAGGCAGCGACCACATCCTCCCCCTTTCTCCTCCGACGCGAAGCCTGGGACTCTAGCATCCCCAAGAATGCCCGGGCAAGCGCAAGCACGCGCGCGTACACACGCCTCTTTTCCCACCTCCCGGTGGCGGGGAGGGGGAGGGGTGAAAGCAGCGGGGGGCGCGCGAAAGAGGCGTCCAATCTCTCCACCAAGTCCAGGCAAAAGGAAAGAGACGCCGAGAGGAGGCGCGAGGCTACCGCGGAGCTTTTTCTCCGGGTCTTCGGAGATCGGATCACCCGGGGAGGAGAAAGCCCAAGTAAGCAGGACCCGGAACGATCACGAGAAGCACCGGCCACTTTGCAAAGGCGTCCGCGTGTGGAGCGGGAAGCGTGTCTGAGGACCTCGTCCCTCTCTTTCGCAAAAGTCTCGGAGCCCGTCCTGGAGAGCGGCTCCTTCGCAGGTTGATCTCCGGCGTAAGGAGGTGCCGGATCCGACTACTCCCAGCTAATGGAAGCTGCACCCTCCCCCTTTTTCTCGCTTGATACCCCGGGGAGATGTTTACAGTAATGAATTCAGCTGATAGCCACCTCGCGCTCTCCGCCTCTCTCGCTCTCCTGGAGCCCCTCCCATGTTTCCAGTTTAAAGAATGCTTGGAAGGCAGAGCCGTAACCTGTAAGCTTTCCAAGAGGTTTAAGATAATTTTTTTTAAAGAAAGAACAAAAACACCTATAACCCACCCTTCGCCAAAAACCTTTTTCATTCCAAAGCGGCGTTTCTGCCCAGATTAATTTCTCTCCGCCCATTTTATTCATTTTTTGTTTTGCTGTGGGCTCATCTTTCAGATAGAATACGGGAGGCAGTATTGAGTACCTCAAGAGCTTTTGCCTTTAATTTCTCGGCTTTGCCCCTTATTCGCCGACGAGTGCCCTTGCCTACGGTAAGGGCTTTAATTGACCCAACCGAGATTCCGAAAGAAAAGGCCTTCCACCTGCTCAGAAAACCTTGCTGGAAGAGAACCTAGAAGTTTCCTTGTGTTGTTAACATTTTAAAATCCTCACACGTCCCAAAAAGCAACAGCCACCACCAGTTAATTTTACTATAATTTTGAGAGGCCAGGAAGAAATTGAAACTTCATTTCTTTAGACTGTCCTTTGAAAGAAGGGATTTGCAGCCAGTAGATCAAACCACATTGGAATAATTAACGGTAGAGAAATTGGGGGGAAAGAATCTCCACTAAAGGGGAATTGTACTCTAAGGAGCCTGTAGTTCTCTCCAGTTATCTGATTTTTTTATTTAGCAAAATGAAATCAGGGAATGGACTGATAGGTCCTTAGAGGGACAGAAATCTCTTTTGTATTATCTCCAGAAAACTAAATATATATTACCTCTGCATGTCACTCTGAGCCCAATTATAGCAGAAAAATAATAACAAGGCCTTATCCTAAATGGTACTATTTTGAGTAAACCATTAAAGGGGGGGGGGGAAGAGAAGGAGAAGGAGAGACAGGCTTTCAATCATTAACTACTTTCCAAATAGTAAAAATGAGTACATTCTCACAATTTTAAAGCTAGTGCTAAAGCAGGTGACAGACTGGAGAGGTGTACCTGCTAGCTCTTGCTGTTTAAAATATATTATCCAGATTGCGTGTTTTACATCACTGTTAGTGCCAGGGGTAGTAGAAAATCAAATTGAAGAAACTAATCAATGCCATGTGTATGAACTTTTGGAGAGATTTTATTTAAGCATTGAAAGACCCTCACTATTTTTCTATTCATTTTGTCTTCACCTCTATCATTTAGCCTTCTAATGTGGTGGACCTAGGGAAGCTTGGGATATATTACGTGCCTTTTTTTTCATAATTTGGCAACTGCAATGTCAAACTAATAAACACAAGAAGTGAAAGAGCTATATCAGAACAACCCTACAGCAATTCTCAAAAATTAGGTGTTAGCTAACATAAGAATTCCATGGAAGAGAATTCTGTTAAGTATACTAGATCTTATTTTAAGGAGAGGATGCAAGCAACTCAAACTAAGAGACATCACTGCAGCAGGCCTAAAACATTCAAACATCTTTATTGTGACAAGCCATTTCTTCCCTGCTGATTTATAGCATCATCCTAACATCATTGTGGCTGTATAACTGCGTATTCATTATTCTTAGATCAGTGCAGCAATGGTTGAATGACACCATATATCATTAGTGAGGAAATGGCCAAGGCTGTCTAAACAGAAGCCTTATACGGAGTCTAAAAATGGTTGGCAATATTTCATTTGCCTTTCTCCTTCTGGTAGGTGTTCACACATTCCTCTCAGTGCCTTGCCCATCACCCAGGTCAACACCTCAAACTAAATCAGAAGATACTTTCAGTCTGTTAGTAATGTGGCCTATGAAAAATGTAGAGACAGAGGCTGCTAATAGAAGAGGCCAACTCTTTGATGGCAATTTGTACATAGCTAGCCAGGCAGCTACAATGGCAGTATCTTCACCCTAGGCTAAAGAAAGTGTGATCACCACGTGGGCCAGGCAGGAGTATCTAGTATTTTGTGGGCCTAAGTCAGAGAGCTTGCTATAGATCCAGTTTGCTTCAGGACTTATAGGGAATAGCAGTTCAAGCCTCTGACCTGGGCTAGATTGGGAAAGGCTTTCTAATACTATAACACCTACAAAACAAAAAAACAATCACAGCCAGAATTGGAGACAGGCACTATCACTAGGTAGTACTGACCACCCTCCCCAATAAGCAGTTCTCGGAGTGCCAAAGAGGCTCCCGCTGGCTACGCCAGTGTAGAGGAATCCCCGCCCCCCTCAAGGGTCCAACCCACCTCTTGGAAACAAATAGCTGGTGCGCTGCCGAGCCCCGGCAAGGGAGGGAGGTTCAGTGAGTTCAGCGAAGCTTTCTCACTGGGATAGCCCGGAGTATGGCGAATACGAGCTTGCCTGTAGAAAGCTGCCACCGAATCGAGGCTCGAACTGGTTTGCTAGTTCGCAGGACCTCGGAAACGTGGAAGACTGGAGGGGCTTGGAAGGAGTTAATCGCCGCTCTAGAGCACGGCACCTCTCTTTTGCGGAAGCGAAAAAATATATAATTCGCGAGAAAAAAATATAATTCGCGAGAATTACTGACGGGGAACTAAAGGTTTATTTTCTTCAGCAGGGTATTGGGGTTAAAGGAGGGAGCTAACTAGGGAAAAGGGTCCCAGAAGGATTGAAGCACTCTTGTTTTCCAATTGATTGATTCTGCCCCCTTGTTTGTAGGGTCTTTGTTTCTTTACACATGGGATAAGGGAGGAGTAGGGAGGTCCTCCCCCCCCTCCCCGTAGTCATTCTCCCGTCTGAGTCAATGCATTCTGCTTGCCTGTAAAATCCTTTTAAACTCACCCAAGCTGCTTCGCGACTGGATACAGCCAGGTTTCAGAGGCGCAACCAACAAGCGTACAACAGATACACCCCCTCCCTTTCTTCGCTAAAAGCGCGGTGGTTTAAGAATGGAAAACACAGTTCAGCTAGCGACGAGTGCCAGGATCCACTTGTGGATCTTTTGGAGGGAGGAAAACAGAATTTTTGGTAAGAAAAAATGATCGTCTCCACGCCGAACTGCGGCGTGTTTCAATGCGCCGAACTGCTCCTACCGAACTGAACCTGCCATGCTGAAAATCAAACTGGCAGTGACGTAAAAAAGAACGGGGGAGTGAGTGGTTTCAAGAACATACAGCACTATCATTCCGCTAATATTACTGGATAGATTATTCCTCGATTTTGCTAGATGTTCCCAAGAACCTAATCTCCTTTCCCGCGGTCGTTCCTTCAACCGCAACTTTAAACTTTGGCGAAACGCGTTCCACTAAGTTCTTGGCTTATTTATTTCTGGATCGCTCGCTCAACCGGTCAACTCTAGCGGTTGGGGAAAAAGGAAGCCCTGCAAGAGAGAGACTTTTTTTTTTTTTAAGGATGCCGTTTTACCTGTGGAGAAGACGGTCGCGCGGCTGGTCTGCAGTTGGATGTCACCCAAACCCCACTGGGTCAGGAAGGTGGAGAGCGAAGTATCTCAGTCCCGGCATTGTACTGGTTTAAGGATCGCCGCCAAGGTCTGGCTTGGTTCCATAGCTGGCAAGAGCCAAGCTCGTCCTCATAATCACACCGCTCCGGGAGAGCGTGAGAAGACGATTCCCCGGAGATGCCCGCAACGTAAGTCCAGCCGGTACGCTTTGAAATCTTCTGCTTCCTCTTCTTCACTCCCAACAACAGATTTCTCCGGAGAGGGTCGAAGTCCGGGGCCCAAAGCAAAACGCGGTTGAACGTCTTCCCAGACGAGCCGGAAAGGCTTCTAAGCGAGAATAGCTGCCACAGCAGCAGCCACACGCCGCGTCGCCTGCCTCGAACGCGCAGCGCCTTCCTCGAAATTCCGCCGTCTAGCAAAGAGCGGGAGGCAGCACCGGCCGCTTAACCCTTTGAGGGCGTGACGCTAAAGGAAGAGCGGAGCCGCGTTCCAACGTTCCTCCTGCCGGGGGACGGGGTGTTGTTATGACTGCCCTCACAGCGTCTGGAGACAGGCTTGCTTGAGGAAGCGGCACACACGCACGCAACACGCTAAGGGGGGGGGAAGGGGGGGAAGTAAAGTCCCACCCCGGGCAGAATTGCTTTGCGGATTAGCTGTCCCTTCTTCGAAAGAAAGGAAAGGAAGGAATGAACGGCAGAGCTGAACTGTGTCTTAACTCGGGAGGAGGGGAGATCGAGTGACATCACGATTTAATGAACCTTCCCACCTGCTCAGTTTTTCGCCCCACTATTTTTTCGCCCGGGCGGTTGTGCACCCGGTGAAAGAAAACAGTTCCGACCATTTTCTGGGACTAATTTGCCCAGAAATCATTGCAGCGCGCGCCAAAAGAGTTTTGCGAAGGCGTTTTAGCTCAAAGGTCTCCCTTTCTCTCTTCTAATAGACCTAAGAGGAAACAAAGTTTTACTTGAACCTCCTCGATCTGCTTGGCTGTTCGGAGATGGGATGCGAATTAAAAATTGATCGCCGGGTTGCAAACCCCATTGATGGCGCTATCTCGTTCCTATTCTACATTTTATACAGCCTCATATCTATCCCTCCATTTATAGAGCAGCTATTGTTTTCCTGCTTAATCCAGCTCCAAACCATAATTGTTAAGCTTCTTGCATCCTTCCTCACCCCCCTCCACCCCATCTCTGGTCAGTCTGCACATACTGTACGGCCACGTTAGCTTTGGCGTGCCAGTAGTTTAGTGGGGGAGGTAAGTGCATGTACACCACTATGCTCCAAATTACAATACACTTCATTGGCCAGCCTAGACATCAAGGAGAGTATGGAAAAATCTCTCCAATTCAGCCACAACTGAATTCAGAGACAGGAGGAAATTCCAAGCTGTAAACCCCGCGGCACGCATCTTGTTCCTTTAGATGTCTCTCTTCCCAGCCTAATTCGAACCGAAGACAAGAAGGTGGCTTTGCCTCTCGGGTACGTTGGTGTGTGTGTGTGTGTGTCCGCGCGCGCGCTCGTGTTGTGTGTACATTTTGCTGGTGTGGATGCTTCGAATTCCTTCGTCTTTGAAAAAACGGGAGAGGCAATTGGCGAAGAACGCGGTTTCTTCGGGACGCAAGGAGGAGGCTGTTTGCAAGAAGGGGCCTTGGGAGTCGAAAAGTGTGCGGGAGCGCAAACGAGCCAGGCGATCGGAAGGACCGTCGCTGAGCTTCCCTTGTAAAGGGCGGGAGGGAAATCTCCCGTTGCCCTCGAGAGTTTTTATCAGAGCTGAACCTCTTCTAGCAAGACCGTGGAAACGACGGCGGGATAGATATGCGCGGCCGCTGCGCGAAAAGAACAAGGGAAAGGAGCCGAGCCGGGATTTGAACCTCCGCGCTGCAAATCCCTCGGCTTAGCCAAGGTGGCAGTAGAGTATCAGAGGCTGAAGGAGCGCGCGTTCGTTTTGCAGCTCGCAGAGCCGGGGAGAACCGACAAGCGAGGACGTGTTCGCCTGATCTGCCTAGCTTACGCTTCTTCCTCACCCCTCTCTTACTTTCATGTGGGCTGATTTATCTCTAGATTCCCCCCTCCGCGCTTTTTTCCCCAGTATTATTTATTTGTCTTGGCTATTGCTCGACCACTGAGCTTTTTAAACCCTGCTTTAACACATGTGCTGTTTTGTACTGTAATTCTTGTTCGAATCTTTTCCGTAGTTGGAAAAAAATCACCCAGGAGAGGTCGAACTGGATGTTGGAACAGGAGCGGGCGATGTGTGGCCCTCTCGATGTTGCTGAACTCCTATAGGCTCTTGCCATTATCCATAAGAAAATCAGCCAAGTTGCATGTAGAAATGGACCAAACAGGTGCTCTTTGTTGACCGATTAATCAAGTCATTCATAAGGCTGCATTCGTCTCTATACAAGCTCTCTTGGGTTTAATCCAGCCCAGCTTTCTCAGAGCCATCCAGTCTCTTCGTTCAAGGGGAGGAAAAAATGAAAGTCAGCTCTACTTTCTTAAGAAGAAGAAGAATTAACTCAAACAGAATGTAAAATAATTGTGTTAAATTCAATCGGTATATAAAGCAGAGAAAGAAATCTGTGTCTCTACAGCTGTGGGAGAAACTAGCCTTTCTGGCAATTCACAATAATGGCTAGGCTGCTATAGATACAGCTCAGCCCTCTGTCCCTACCCCTGATCTAATGATGAGAAAAATATTGTTACCATGGAAATGGAAATGGAGTGTGTACGTCACTGTGTGGGGAAGGGGAAGGGGGAAGTATCACTAAAGATTTTGTTCTACTAAAATAAAATAAAATAAATAAAGGAAGGTGGCTGCTCTAGTAGAAAATAAGCAATCTTCAAAAGGCTAACTAAGTGATAACTGATCTTCAGCTGAATTAAAAATCAGTGGAGCCTTCCAAACATGGATATTTTGCACTAGATGAAAGCAGATCATACATGTTTTATAAATAATTTATATATTTTTTATTGATAGCTCTGCTATTGAGCAGATGAACTAGCAACTACCTTTCTATCTCTGTATTTGGCAGATATAAGTAAAAAAAATCTGCATTATTTGTAGGAACAAATAATCTAGAATTTGGCAGAAAACCAGGATTAATATTGCATTGCACTTGAATCAGAACACAGAATAATAACTTGCTGCATCACTGGAGGTTTTTTAAGAGGAGATTGGACAGCCATTTGTCATATAGGGTCTCCTGGCTGAGCAGGCAGTTGGACTAGAAGACCTCCAACTTCCTTCCAACTCTGTTATTCTGTTAAAGCAAACTTCTAAGCTCAGCCTCGTCTATATTACAGACTCTAGACCGTCTGAGCTTCCATGCTAAATTAGATCAGTTACAAAAGTAATGCTTGGTTAGCATTAAGCTTGGTTGTTTTTCCTCCTTAATGACTTACAATGTTTTTTTGAATCCAGAGTCAATACCCATATGATTCAGTACATTGCAGATCCATAGTAAAGACTATGAATTAAATAATCCAGGCCAAGCTTGTTCCTCGCAGAGCTGTTTACTAACAGAGGTTCTCAAGATTTTAGATAGAAGGCTATTTAAACCCTCTCTAGAGACTGAATGTAGGTCCTCTTGCATGCTTGGCAAAATACTCTTGGAAATGCTACTTATATGTTCCTTCCCCAACTTCCACTTGTGCTCCCCTAATTGCTGTTACTCACATTTCCCCAAGAGTAGCACTAGCTTTTTTTCCTTTATTTTATATCACTTTGGAAAAGCATCTTAGATGCGCTGCAGAACATAGCTGCAATCCTAGGCATTCAGGAGAGCAAACAGGTGAAGGACAGAACCAGACCTCTGTGGATCTCGAAAGATGCGTGACCATGAACTTGGATTCATAATGGAGCAGCATTTCATGTGAGCAGTCCAATTGGGAAGACCTGAGCTGCTGATGCATAGAAAATGGGTAACAACTATGCATCTATTCAACTCAAAATAGAGAAATGGAACCCAAGAAACATGAAAAATCAAGTCTTGCCCTGCCAGCAAAAACTGTCCAGTTGTGGAACCATATTTCTTTCTTTAGCAAGGAGAACTAATGATGCTTATCTTGGGGTATCAATAATGACCTCTTGAAGTCAGTGAATCTTGGCATTTATTTGAATGATTTGAAATTAATAATAGCAATGGTAAAAATAAATGTTTTAAAATGTTGCAAAATTACTTACAAAACTCATACTTTGCACAAAACTGTTATTTTTATTGCATATAATGCAATTCTTCTTTTTAAAGGAAGCCTCGGTGAACACAATGGTACAGCTTCCTGAGATATCACTTTTAGGTTTGAGTTATTCATATGAAAACTCCTTTAGAATGACTTGAGACATAAGTCCATAGTAAATTCCAAAAAGATAGAAGATTTTCTTGTTACAAATCAGGCACTTCACTTCGACTTCATAGGTACTTCATTGGCAACTTCTCTTTTTATTTAGCCAAACAAACCATTCTTTAAATTGACTCATCTTCAAATTTTGGCAAGGGAAACGAAAATTATACATGTTACTGAATACCTTTTATTAAAAAAAATATGGGGAAAAAAGAGAGGTAGTGAAAGAGAAACCTGATAGGAATATAAAGAAAGTATATATGAAATATATTTTCTGACTCTGAGGATTAGTTACTGCATTAGTCCAAAGCTATGCAGGGCCCTCTCTGGGATCTGAATAGCTACCCACACTCACCATTTTAAAGCAAAGAGTTTCCTGCTGATGCCTTTTCAGAGTTCATGAAGATTCTAGTTGGTTTAAGGATAATTGTAGCTGCCTTTTAATGAGTTTTAACAGTTACTTTTATTTTGTCTCTAGCTGCCTTGAACATTCTAAGAATAGAAAGATGGGTAAAGATTTAAATAAGGCAAAGGAAGGTCTTCTGTCTATCAAAGTCAATTTCTAGCAATTTCGTAGACAAATCTATTTAGCTTTCTTAGTAAAAAAAATACAGATATGGTTTATTAATGCCTTCTTCCAGGATTAGTTCATAGCTACAGCTACCTGGTAATCTCCTTCAAGTACTAATAAATATATTCCTTCTTTTTAAAATCAGCTAGGTGCTGTTGCTACAAGTAATCAGCTACAGGTTTCAGTCCTAAGCTGAAGGGGGAAAAGGTGTAAGGGAGGAGGGCTTAGCACACTGAAGGGAAATGAAGACAAACTGATAGATATAAGAATATTAAGATATGTTTTACTAGTAAGACTGCAGAAGCTGCCGGACCTGTTTCTGATGCTCTAGACAGCCCATCATGATCTACCTTAGTTTCTACATAGCCTTCCT
Source organism: Oxyrhabdium leporinum (assembly GCA_032468155.1). Classification (NCBI taxonomy): domain Eukaryota; kingdom Metazoa; phylum Chordata; class Lepidosauria; order Squamata; family Cyclocoridae; genus Oxyrhabdium; species Oxyrhabdium leporinum. The sequence goes on from JANHFL010004175.1 coordinate 60,550, forward strand.
CAGCATTTTCTGACCTTGGGGAATCTGGAATTCTGATCTCCTATAATTTTGCCTATAAGCACTAAAACATGCAATGGTTCTTAAAGTTTATTTTTTTAAAAAAAATAACATGATGAAATTAGCATAAAACTTAAACCATTATAAACAAATAAAATAACAAGTTTTTGCAGAAAACATAGCAGGTTGTTTTCAGTTATTTCTTTAAAATGTGGTTACTAGAGAATCTATAACTTCATTTTGTTTTGGTTTTCACTAAAAATAATGCAATTTATAGATTGTAGAATTTCTGCAATCTAATGTTGTAAAATTTTCTTCTGAAATTTTCAACTTACAGTAGTTTAAAAGCTGATTAAAAAACTGTTAATAAAAATCATCCATAATTTTTGTTCTAGACACACAATGTTGTGAAAATTATAAAGGCAAAGGACTAGTTATGATAAATTGCAGAAAGGTAAGAAGTTTTCTGCAAAAAGATGGGATGAAGTCAAGGTGCAGGGTTGGACTAGAAGACTTCTAAGGTCCCATCTAGAAGTCCCTTCTATGATTTTATGAAGAATAATGTGATAGAGTTGATTATCAAAAAATATTAAAATACCTCACTTAATATAGCCTTGTAGTTGCCATACTTTTATTGCTGGGAAATAATCCATGGAATAAATAATAAAACTAGCCTATTCCCTGCCAAGACTTCTCCCTCACTCCCAAGATACTGCATTGGGAACAACTGATGGTGATCCGATTAAAAGAATTATTCTGGTTTGCAAATGGATCTCTCAGTCTCTGAATCTACTAGACTTCCTTCTTTGGGAGCAGAAAAGAAAAACAACCAAGTTCAGTGAAGGTTTTTGAATCAGTTCAGGATAGCTTGGAACCATTTACTCTACCTCAAGAGAATTCAAGTCTGCCCAAAATTGTCCAGGCTTGCTTTAGTTTGGGATTTGCCAGATGTTGAAGTCTAGTCCTAGTTGATGGATATTTCACATGTCCCTATTCTTTCTCATGGGGAAACTATTACGGTATATAAGTACATCAGCTGCTAATTCTTATACAGTCTGAATGTGACTATGTCAAGCTCGGTTTCTCTTAATTCTTCAGTTTGCAAATATGAATACTGTGGGAGAAGTATAATCTCTACATGTTCTAAATGCTAATGAGAAATGTACAGTCTTCACCAGTTACTTATTCACCTATCTACCTATTCTGTTGGATATCAGTAGCCAATTACAGGGATGCTATGGAAAAGTAGTTTTCAGAGCATCCTAAGAGAGAAGAATTAAATGCTATAGTTGGTCATTTGATACTGAGAAAATTAACCTGCGATCTTCTGGTGGTCCATATAATATACTGGAGCTCTAATACCCAATTTTTTTGAAAGAATTATCTCTTTTCTTCTCTTCCTCCTCGTCTTCCATACTACTTGATAATACTTTTAGCAAGAAAGTTACAAAGGTATCATCCAGTTACAGTCTATGCTTTCAGGTGTAGCAATTTATTCACTTGGCAGACTTTACTTTTAAAAAATTAGCTTTTGATAGAAACATAGTCACACACGTATGAGAATTATTTCTCACAATTCCTCTGTATCTTTTCCCATGGGATACAGACTTCACAAAATGCTTGCTCATTTCATCTCTAAAATGTCACAAGGGTGTGTTAATAGTTTTTCAGGTTGCAGAGTTCCTTTTTTTCGTTAAGCAAATTCAATCACCAGTATATCTCTAAAAAAAAATCCAATAAGGATTACACTCTGATGATAAGAGCAGCAAAGAATAGTTATTTTTTTAAACTCTTATTGCATCTGTGAATTGCCATATGGAAATCCTATTACGATGATCTTGTCATCTTGGAGAGGGATGGTTCAGAAAGTTACCTGAAGGGCCACTATGAGGATTATTCAAAGAAAGTCACATTTGCTTTGAATTTGGGCGGGGGGTCGGGTCAGGGTATGTAAGCCTTGTTGAGTTCATTGAAGAAGGATCTAGCAAATTTATCATGGAATTGTTTGACTTTGTTAACACAGAAAAGAAGATGCACAATTAGCACAACCACCATGCATTAGATCCATATCCTTCCTAGTTTGTTAAGGTATTCCAAGAAGTGAAAGGTAGAGGGTTCAAGCATTGGAGAACTCATCCTCGAGAGAAATACAAATTTTGTTTGTAATTAAGGAGGTGTTAGCCTTTCAATGGACACCACAGTTTTGATTAATTAATCTCTAGTTTTCCTTTTTGTGTGAAGATTACTAGGAAGATAATTGGCCTGCAATTTCAGCATGCACTGGAACCAAATTGTCTTGACCCCTTTTAATTGGGTTTCAAGTTTTACCACCAAAACAGCATTGATCATTCTTGTTAATGGTTCATGGTGGGAGTACATCTATCCTGCCCCTCACTGGTCACTTGGTAGTCATCAGTACCATTGATCATGAAATTTGGCTAAACCAATTGGGGATTAAGAATGGGAAGCAAGATATTGCACTAGTTCTTCTCCAGTCAGTTGTTCCAGTCACTGTTATGTGTATGGGGTGATGGGAATGAGTCATATAGCTGTTAGTCCATGTTGAGCCTTATTTTATTGCACTCTGATTCGGTTTTACATATTCCTGAAGCCATTGGGTGAGGTTATCCATTTGCACAAAATTAGGTACCAGTAACCAGTCAGAGCTTTCAATTCTTAACATCTAAGCCATAGTATTGAAATTTTGCTTTGTATCTATGGAGATTTGGAAGTAAAAAAAAGGCTCTGGCTCAACCATAATAATCTTGACTTCACCTAAAGTCAAGAAATGTCCAGCTTTGGTTCTAAATGGGATTAGTTTAGGTAGACCTGGACTTCTCCGTACTCATAGATTCTTCTTGAAAAGCAAGTAGCAACCAAGGAAGATTTGTACCATTGTACAAATCCCTCTTTTGCATCAGTTGCACCCATTCCTGGACTGGGAGGCCTTACAATCATTTATTCACAATTCAAAATATATTACTGAAATGCTTTTTACATGGGGCTGCTTCTGAAGACCATTCAGAAACTACAGCTGGTTCAGAATGTGAAAGAGTAAATAATTAGCAACGTACTTTGATGTGGCTATGTAGTACCTCTGCTCTATGAGATGTACTGATTACCAGTAACTTTTTGTATACAATTCAGGGACCTATAACGCAGGGTCTGGTTGCTTGTGGAATTATATATCTACAATTACTTCTGCCCAAAACATTTTATCAGGGTATATTTGTTCCTACTCCAGTCTTAAGCAGTGTCATCCAGCAGAAACTAGGAGTCAAAGCTTCTTTGTCACAGTTTCTGCCCTAGTTATTAGTTATAATAAGTTAGTAACATGGTTATTAAGTGAATCTGGCTTCCTCATTGACTTTGCTTGTCAGAAGGTCACAAAAAGGGATCACATGTCACTTTAACCATCATAAATATATGAAACAATTGCCAAGCATTCACATTTTGATCATGTGACCATTGGGGATGCTGCAATGGTCACTTTTTTCAGTGCCATTGTAATTTTGAACAGTCACTAATTGAATTGTAAGTTGAGGAATACACACACTAAGTAAACATTTGTTGATGATATAAGCTTATTCAATTATACATTATATTAACTCATCTCTAATTTCAGCTCAGCAGGGACCTAAATTTCAGCTTTTCAAATGAGCAGAATTTAAAGATTCCACTGGTGGATCATTCTCATTTTAACGGAAAGCTTTTTGGTTCTCATTTTGTTTGTATTTTATGTAATAAACATCTAGTTCCTAATGAAATTTCAACAAGTTTTAGTCTTAAGAAAATGAACCTGCATGTTTTTAGCTGTATTCCTATTGAAAGCCAGAAAGAAACTTTTCTAATTAAAAGAGAGGACATATTACTTCTGCCAAAATCTATTAGCTTCCACAATGGATAATTGTAAGTTAGATGTTTAAATACTCTGAACAATTTCTTAAGATGATGATGACTTCCAAATTGGTTCATTAGGGTAGCACTCATCGTCTCTAAGACTGATAACTAGTTAATTTAAAGTATTATTGATATTTACATGAACTAATCCAAAAAGTTTTGCTTTCTTTTAGCCAATTTCAGTCATGTAATCATTTGCTTGGAAATCAGAAACAATACAAAATAGCTTCAATTGAAATTAAGGAAAACAAAAACAAATTTGGAATAGATAAAAAGCTGCAGTCTGTATAGAGTAGCAGTAGGAATAGTCAACCAGTATTTTCTGTGGCATGTTGCCTCTGGTGCTTCTTTGATTGGAAGTCAATTTTATAATATAATAATATGTTCTGAAAGACAGTTAAAAAAAACTAACTCTTATAAACTGATAGGATTTCCTAGGAGAGTACAAAATTCAGCAATATCATCTGGAAAAAAATAGGTTTTGTATCCAATCAGCCTTCCTTCCTTCCTTCCTTCCTTCCTTCCTTCCTTCCTTCCTTCCTTCCTTCCTTCCTTCCTTCCTTCCTGCCTGC
>JANHFL010004175.1:82835-94935 GCA_032468155.1 Oxyrhabdium leporinum
AATAATATAAGAACAGAATTGTATTTTTAACTGTTTCTGCAAATATTTGTACCCAGACGACACACCGTGTAACAGAAAAATTGTACGGAAATAAAATAAAAAAACTCATTATAAAAAAAAAGAAAAGAAAGAGTCAGTCTAAAATTGGGGTTGGATCCAACTCGATCTGTGAAGAAACATGTTTCAGAAAAAAATGTCTCCTTATACAGTCTTGTGGGTGAAGTAATTGGAAAGTGGTTTGAAGTGTTGCTGACTGTTCTGTTCTGAAGGGTCCTAGTTACATGACTAAGAACCATGTTTATACACTTGCACTTTTATCTTATAGCATACTCACAAAGACAACGTGAAGAGATGGCAGAAGTGTGCATATTTTGAGCAACATATGCATCCTTCCTGATTACTTCATTCTGCACACCAAGGCAACACATATGTACCCCTTCTGATTAGGCTACATCTCTCCAATATAGGATCATCATTGAAACAAAATGATTAAGGCAAAATATATATATCAAAAGTATAAAAAATGCTCCAAAAAAGAGTGTAGAGTCCCATGATTTAGCAGAGACTTGGAATGGATTCTGCCTGTCTTAATCCAATATGGCCATCAGTATTCTATTATGGATCTCTTACACTGAGAAAAACAAGGAAGAATAGGTGTGATTCTTGTATTCCCTGCTTCTCAAAATAGTCATATACTCTGATTTAGAAATGATGGTCATGCATTTCTACATGACTTCCCTTTAAAGGTTACTATGATATTCTGACTTCTATTTAAAGGTTATTATGATACTCTGATGATGAATGTATGCTTTTATATTAGCTGAGTCATGATTATCTATGCTCCTTTTTTTAAAAAAAAGGTACAATTCTCATCATATATATAAATCAACATTTACATAATCTGTACTTATAATTACAAAAATAAAATACTACTAATAAAAGGTAGACATAATGAATGTTATGACACCAGAGATCATTGCCTAACCCATTATTATGAATAGCTGAGGATAGTCCTTGCCATCAAAGATTCTAAAAGTCAATAATCTCTTATTCACATTAGCAAATTAATGACTCTGCAAGAGGCATCACCTATGGGAAAAGTCATGGCAGCAGGAATAGTACACCTTTTGAAAAGTGCAGTCTCAGCCTCAGTAATGTCATCTTCACAAATACCAAGAAAGGTCATCTATTTAGAGTCATTCATTCAATGCTAATACTTTGTAATGTCCATGGTTCACTCAGAGAGGAAGTAACTTCTGAAGCTTCAAAATCCTTAAAGGAGACTCTTTTATGATCATAGTCTAAAGGCCACCAATAAACCAAAATTAGCAATGTCTTCCTTAGTAAAAATCTTAACTTATTAATTGCTGAGTCAATTACAACATATCCTTTAATGGAAGAATAATTCACCTGCCTAGTAAAATGAGCAGGCACAAAGGTCATCTGGTTACAGTTTTTTTTTACTCTGGTTAAATGCATTGCTCTTCTGTTTAGATTATATTAATTAATCTATATTATCATCTATGAATATTAATTAATACTTGCAAATATTATGAAAGCCTATGTCTTCTACTTGCAGGAGGAATATGTTATCATCTTATTCTACTTCCATTCATCTTCTTGTTGACTCCTGTACTTAAAAAAGCCGATCTGGATCAAATCTAGAGTTGAAGGCAGATCAAAATTCAAGTCAAAGTATTTTTCTTCTATGAAATAATTTAATTAATTTAATTCCATTCAAAAAAATTGAATGTCAATTAAATTTAAAGTTGAACATAGAATAAAGTCCTTATTACTGACATGGGTAATAGCTTTGTTTCAAGTTTTTAATGAGGGGAGAAGGATGTTAGCTCCATTTCTTACTTATAAACCTTTTCATGCTAATACCGCATATTTATTTAAAATCTCCACATGCTTGCATTTTCAGTTATATAATGTCTATGTTCCTATGTGCTTATATTTGACTTTGAAAGCCTGACATTTGGAAGAAGAGCTCTGACAGCCATCAAAAATTAAATATAGAATGTAGAGGTATTTAACCTAAAATAAAAATCAGATATAAATAGTGCACAGATGTATCACTGAGTAATTCTGAGTCACAAATAGTTTATCTCCTCTTAATCCTTGCATCAAGCACAGTTATTGCTTGATATAATTCATGATTTTTTAGATAGTTGCTGACAATGTTTCTAATGGATTAGACTGTTTTTCTTCATCTCACTTCCATAAATTTTTATTTAATCATATAAAATTGGAATCAACAAAACATTCACCACTTTGGACAAATTTCATTATCCACATATTTACTCAGACTGGATCTTATTCATTATTTATTTACTAATTAGATGTATATCTCCCTTTTTCTTTAAATTCAAGTCAATATACACAGTACTTCCTCCTCCCATTTTCCCCTACAGCAACAACAAAGCAGGCAGGGAGGAGAAAGAATGACTTGTCCCAAATAATCCAGTGAGCTGTTGAGGATGAATTTGAACATGGATCTCTTTGATACCAAAGAGTTGCTGAAAGCACAGTCCCATAAACTTGGAAATAAGTGCTGAGGGATTTGGCGGAATTTATGTACAGCTATTTGAGCGGAGGGTTGCAGCTTCAGAATGAGCTGTGAACTAAGAAGTCTTACTAAAAGCCTTACCTCTACTATTAAATGATCTTAATACAAGCATGTCTCTTTTTTTACAATCTCTGCATTTGTAATGTAGGGTAACAGGAATGCTTTACCGAAATGCAGGGATGGGCTGCTGCATGGTTGCAGAGGTTCGGGCGAAACTCTAGCTCTGATCTCTGGTTGGGCCCACCCACCTGCCCTTGTGCTAAGCTATCCCTAAATAACTCAACTTTCCCCCGCCCACGCTGCCCAGATGAGCTCCGCCCCGCCCCGCCCCTGCTGTACTCAGCTGCCTTAATCCATCAGCTACTTCCCTGTAGCTTTGTTTCAGCCCCAAAGCGCACGCAACTAGCAAACCACCAGAGCGAGTGCAGCCTACCCCTGCAGAAATATAATAATGAAATCACAGTGAAATCTTCATGACATCATCTCAGCAGCAGCCATAATAAGCATGATGACATCAAAATGAAGATACATACCTCATGATGTCATCATGCAAAAAACGGAACTTAGCATATGAGGTGGATCATTTTATTTACTAATGCAAGCACTATTTACTCCCTCCACCTTTCCTTTTCTAATTAAGCAGGTTTTACCCTCTGCCTATACCTGTTTTGTTCACAACCAGTTTTGACTTTCTTATGCTGTTTCATAGTGATTCTCTTTTAATCCTCAAGTCTTTTCTTAGCTATCTGCAAGATCTAAAATGTTTAGGCCAAAGGATCCCTGTCTAATATGGAGCAGCCCATATAATTATTTCCCAAAGTTCATGGGATACAATGAAAGTCAAGTGATGAAACATGCAATGCAATGTGATCGTAGAAGCACTACATCTTACATACTTACATGCAACCCACATGTGTCACAAGTACAAAAAGGCACAAGCAGTATTGCAGTATTGCAATACGTGTTTCATAATTTTGGCATCATCAAGCTTAGGAAAAGCCACCTCTGGTTATATAATATAAACTTTCCAAGTATATCAACAGGACATGGAAAAGTCATGGTAAGTATCTGTGCTCTGGAAAGTAGCAGCTGTATCAATAGTAATCTAGTTCATGTCAAAAATTACACTGCATAGATCTTTGGCTTAATTCTATGTAGCCCTCAATCTGTTTTGAAAAGACCTCTTGTAAAAGCTATCTATCTTGTCCTTGTGGGATGTTTCAGAGATAAACGAGGAAGGGGTGGCGGAGAAGACAGACAATACATTGAAGAAAAATGGGATATTCTCTACACTCTTTTGGTTTGGCCCAACTCACCGCTTGCATCAGAGCCATTCAGTATATACCCCTTGATTATCTTTGAGTAAATTTGTCCCATGAGTGAGATAAAAACTTATCTATACCAGAAAAGCTTGCAGGATCACTTCAACATTTATATCTGCACATTCCTCATTCAGGTTACTACTGGTATGTGTAAAGAAATGTCAGAGGCACAATTTTATTTTCCTTGCTCTACTAATTTCAGTGGGAGTAAGCGAGGTGACAAAAGCAAGGCTCACTGCGATAAACAAAGCTTGTTTGAAGTCTGTTCATCACAATGGGTCTTACCATTAAGAAAGCACAACAAAATAGCACTGCATTGTATGTTTAGTCCTGTTCAAATCTATTCAAATGTAGGACATATTTTTCTATATATGAATATGGGATTTAAAATAATTCCTGGTGAAATGACTCGCAATAGCAATAGCATTTAGTCTTGTATACCACTCCACAGTGCTTTACAGCACTTTCTGAGCAGTTTACAACATCAGCAACCTGGGGCCCCTTGGAAGGATGGAAAGCTGAGTCAACCTTGAGCTGGTCAGGATCAAACTCCTGGCAGTGGGCAGAGTCAGCCTGCAATACTGCATTCTAACCACTGCACCACCATAGCTCCCTTGCATGCTATTTAATTTCACCATGGACCTTAATTAAATATTTAAATTACTATTACAGATTTGTCAGCTTTGGTCAATGTAAACTGAATAATTTCAGAAATAAAACTGAGCAATGTTAAAACATTAAAAATAATTTGGTCTATTTCTTAAAACTAATTTAATCTAATTTTAAATCAAGACTCAAAATAGCTTGCAGGCTCATAAAGAACCATTCTTCTTTAACCCAAAGGTCTTATTCAAGAGGCACCTGGACTTTCTGGTTTTTCTTTGAAAGTATTTCACATCTCATCCAAGAAGCTTCTTCAGCTCTGACTGGATGGTGGGGAATGGAAGGATTTATACTCCTAGCAGACATTTGCATTCTTTTAGCAAGTAGTTGCCTCCTGAAAAAGCACCTTTGGGACAACCATTCCCTGGATGACTGAGAATCTCCATAGACATTCTTCTTTAAGATGATCTTCCTGGGTTCCTAAAGTTTCTCATAGCTACCAAAATATCTGCATTGTTTATTATACCCTTGAAAACATACCTAATTATGCATAATTTATCCACATAATCTGTTTTCATTTCCTTAATAAAGAACAAATCAGGAGCAGCATTTATATTCTTTAAATACAATTGAAACATAACTTACTTTTTTCAGTAGGGTTTTTTTCACATTTGTTTTCCCATTTTTATCTTGTATATGCATTATATATTTTATCTTACAGTCTTTCCTAATTGATTGCAAAGAAATATATCATGATATTGTTACATAACTAGCCTTTAAAATTAGATATATCAAACTGCAAAAAATAAAATAAAAAAAGCAAGATAGATGGACTGATAATGACAGAGTCAGGATTGTAGATTTTATATTTCGTTTGGGGCATCTCTCCAAAGTAGAATAATCTCTTAGCTGCTGGTGCTAGAGAAGTTATCTCAGCTGCATCAGCCCTTAGCAAAAGATAATAGGAGTATCTATGAAGTGTTTAATGCATGCATCTTGGTTAAACAGAACTTTGGACTTTTGGAGCCCTGAAATTAAAACAAAGAGATTCACTGATTATTAACAAGAAGATATAAAGAAGGGTGTCTCATACTTTAAGTGGGAAATAGCATAAGAAAACTCAGCAATTCCTTTATGGCTCTATGCAACTATTTGACTAAATTTACATCGACCAAATCAAGCAAGGGCTGTATATTGCTAAATAATGTAAAATATGTCCAGTTAAGCCTGTGGGGCACATTTCACTGTGCTGTTTTGGTGACCTCACTTTCTTATCTGTGTTTCGGATTTATAAGTTTTTCCTGAAGCAATTATTAACATCTTTTTCCTGTGGTGGGGCATTATAAAGATCATCATTCTGTAAAAGCAGAGTAAAAGTAACAGGACATCCTTTTATTATATTACTATCAGGTTTTTTTGGGGTCCAGTATAGTGAAATTGATGACATCCCTGGGCATTTCATTGTTGATCATCTAGAAAAGAATAGGATCTATGATTCTGAGGAATGTGCTCTATCATCATTAAATCTTTTGAATGGCAGTTTTATTCAAGGAAATATCTTCAGGATCTTCAGATCTGGAAAACTTTGGAAAGCTTACAGGCTACTTGCAAAATGCTCCGATTCCTTTTTATACCAGACCCGATGAACGGCCCTGGTACCATTGTAAGTTTTCTTCAACAAGTGAATTATAGTGCGTCTCCCTCTTCATCTTGCATTAATCTATTTAAGCAGTTGGAAACCGATCACTTGTTATTAGGTTGCTCACAATGATGTGTTTGGTAGCTGCTCTATTTTTGTTGTTGTTGCTCAGGACAATTATCCATCTTTCTTACAGCATATTTATTTCGGCTACTCATGGAGTGACAACAGGCCTGACAATTTATACAATAGGTGGCAATCCCTAGGAGCAAGACTCCCTTCCTGGCATGTTTATGATGTAGGAAAAGGGATTATCTTGGATAATCTTGTCAACCCACAGGACTGAGGTGTAAAGTGAGTCTAGCCAAAACTTTCAGACACAACTGAGGAGGAACTTGGGACAAAGTGACCTTCAGCCGTGACCCAAACATTCATTAATACTTGGTATTTATTTAGTGAGGCTCCAAGAGATGCTGGTTGATAAAGAGGATTATAGTTAGTGGAAGGAGTTCTGTAGTTAATGCTATCTTAGAAACCATATGCAATGAATGTGCTTGTGTGTGGCAAAGATAGTGTGTAGAGGCTAACAGTTATATGGCTATTTTAATATAGAAACCTATCACCTTTGATACCACTTATGCAATTCTGAACGACAAAAAGTGTATAAATCCCATCCATGAGTGTCCAAAATTCCACAGGACATTGAAAAGGATTGTCCTATCTTGATAAACATTGATGGATTAATATAATGGCTCCAACTATGCTTTGATTTATATAATAATTAAGAATTATAGTTCATAATGGTTCAAGGGACACTTGTAGGTAAAGAAATGAGACAGCAGAGATGGGAGAAAGTACACTGTGTCTGATAATCTTGGGAGCAGTGACTTGCTCCAGTTTCTGATATGAAATAATTATCCTTTTCTGAATTTGAATTTATAATTGAAGCTCTAAGAACTTTCATTCTGTATTCTTCTTTTCCAAATAAGAAAAAGGCTATCTGTTTCTCTCTCACAACATAGGTGGCTTGCTGGCCACTGATGAAACAGAGAACCCACCCTCCTTCACTTTATATATAATTAATACAAGATTGGGGAGAAGGAATTAAGAAGACCTATTTCTGTAATAGCTGCACTATTTATGCATGTTTAAGAGAGAGTAAAGAAAATTCTTTATGAGGTGAGAGATCATGACAAAAACTTTAGAGCCCACAAAACAATTCCTGGAGCCAAAACTGTTTCAGTAACTTATAAATCACTCTGTATGTATGAATGGTGAAACTGTGGTTCATCTTTTAATAAGCAGAAATAACAGTAATCCAAGATTTATACTCAGCTTTTTAAGCCAGACTTGTTTTAGAGCCATGACTAATAATACAATGACAATGCTCCTTGGAATTTGGTTTTTCAGAACAAATGTTTAAGTTTCTGCAGGTCATCAAAGGTTGACAGTATCATCTAAAGCGGGACTATCCTATCTAAAGATAATTGTTTGTAGTGCTGCATACCATTTTACACTGAAAATTACATCCTGAGTCTGATTATATAAGGAGGTTGGGAAGGATCATGATAAAATCTCCGTATTACCCTTAGATTGATCTGAAATTGTCTCCTTCCTTGCAACTCTTCTCAAACATCCTTAGATTTCAGGTTCCTGAATTACTCAATCAGCATGACCATTGAATGTTGCAAATTGAGATCAACAGATCTAGATGGAAGAAAAGACAGCTTGCTTTGTGAAGTATGTTCCAATTTTCTCAGGTTTTCATTTATATCAGCAATAAAAAGTTAAATATTTTTTGTATCTGCTATGGATACAACAACAGATGCTTGGAAGCTACACTGTGAACTGAAAAGAAGTGTGAACAATGCACACTGAAGCTGCAAACTAATCCATCTAGAGGCCATCTAATGCTTTCCTTTTTTCATTAAAATTTCTGACAGCTAATGATTTTCCTGGTATGAAACCCAATATATTTGTGGTGAAACACAGAAGTAAGATGATTCCAACAGCTGAGAAACAAGGGACTAAAGGAACAGCATATAACTTTGTGGGATTGTGGGGAGACTTCTAATTCAGAATTTAGAGACCAGAACAATTGAGTGTACTCATCAAGAAAGTGGGTGGCAGACAGGAGAAAATTGGATAGATATGTCTACAGAGAGTATTGGAGATAAAAGGATCTTTGGGTTCTTTTACAAAAACCTTACATCAAGTGGGCTGGGAAGCCGTTCAAAGATACAGTACATGCATATATAAGACTATATATGCATGCGTGCATGTATAGATAGATAGAAGATGTTCATACATCAATTCTAAACTAAATAGCATAAACAGTCAAATGATCCACTTATAGTTACTTGAATTTCCAGTGAGCAGCATGTCATATGCCTTTGTTAGCATTTCAAAGTATCATTAATAGCCACTTAGTTGGCTGGTTGGCATATGTCTCTTGTGAGAGTTAATTCTCAAATGGTAAAGAAAAGAAAAAAAAGAATACATTATCCAGACAATGAACAGATGCAGACTGTTCTATCTCTTAATAAGAGAGATAAGTCTTCTCCACTTTGAGCTGAAAAACAGGGTAGATATTTGGTACCTTACAGTATATATTCTAAGTAAAGTACTTACTGAAAAAAATGTGTTATACAATTAGCCTCCCTTCTACATGTATGTGTCTGTCTGTCTCTCTGTGTGTATAAATATATATAATATTAATTAGATTTTCTAGATTATTGTTCCTGGGGTTAAATATTCCCTTCATTTGCTTTGTATAAAGAATAATTAATTATAGGCTAGGCCATTTACTAAATTCCCCACAGCACAAAATGTAAGAACTCACTACAATCAGCTTATAAATACATTAAATTCTTCTCCTCTCTGTCTTGCACTCCTGATAAAACATTAGCATCTTGGTGAAGACCTGTCATAATCTATTAAGATTACATTTGTGCCATAGCCATAGGTCCTATAAATCTGCCTTGTTGCGTTGCTTTTAATACAATGGTGTCTGAGAAATCACTTGCTCTGTATTCTGATGCACCCATTTTGCTTCCCCAGCTGAAATCGATGGCACACCTTCACAATGGACTGTTTACAAAGCTTTTGAAAACATTTCAGGAAAAGTAAATCTCTACTGCTTAAGAGAACTCTATAAACACACTTGGATTTATCAGATGACGTCCCTCCTAGCATTAACTTGGCTGGTCACCTTCCCTGCTTTGAATTCAAAGGACCTTGAAACAAGCTGTAAAAATAGAGAATGGAGCGCTCCCGAAACCACTGAGTGATTCAGGGTAGTGATGGTGGTGGAAGGGTCAGGTCTTTTGCTATTTGCTTAGGAAGAGATATTCATCTGTTACAGCTTTGGAAAGGAAGTGATGATATAGGCAGGTCAGCATAGGTCTAGTTTGTTCCAGACAGCTGAGAGATCAGAGGTTAGACACGTGCTATCTTTTGCTGTACAGCATGCATGAATAACACCACCATTTATTGGAATGGTCTACAGCAGTGATTAGTCAAAAGGGGCCTTTTGCAGTACAGATGATGTCTGGGTTTGTCTGAATTTACTTTAGGTTTTAGATAAGGAAAGACCATGAATTTCTCTGTAAAAGCCTCATGGGAAATTAGATCCGGAACACCAGAGTGCAAAACACTGGGTTTTTTTCCTGCTAGACAGACTGGATTGAAATAAAAATCTTATCTTACTCCCACGCAAGCCAAAGGCATCCTAACATTATTTTTTCAACAAGAAAACAGAACTTATTTGTTGCATTTGTTTTAAATGTGTACAAATTCCTTTAGGAAGCTCTGAAATATGAACATATTTCAGGAAATGCTCAAGCAAATATTGTTTTCTTTGGGGCATCTGTTTGTGATTTGACAGCTGGAAAGAAGACATTTTGGTATTGGCAGAAGGTGAAGAATCATAATGTGTTCTAAAAAAATGTCCAAATATTGACCTTCACTGTTGCTGCCATTTTCTGTTCTGCATTTGCTCGGATTTTTGTTCACGCCACACTGATTGCTTCTTGATTTGAGATGCCCAGTTATGAGGAAAAATAGAGACAAGAAATGTTGATTGCAGTTATGTCTTTGAAGATATGTAAGCATACTTAGGTCATATAAATCTGCATTTCTTTTTTTTTAAAGTATTAACTTCTCAACAAATACATTTATTTATAATAATTTATCTTGTTATACTGCTTCAGTGAACATGGTTTCTCAAAAATAATCCTGTTTATTCCAGTCTGGTGAATTGCTGAAGATTCTCTCTTAAGAATCTCTGCCTCACAGATTGGCATACACGGGATTCCTTAAGAAGAGAAAACTGCTATTAATCACTTTGTGTCTTCAGGACGAATGTGGCTTTACAAAAGTCTGAAACAATTTATTCAGATGAAGAAAAGAAAATAACTTTCTATTTATGTCAAGTACAAAGTGTTTAATGCTCTTTGTAGTATTATCAGTTTGGTCCCAAAGGACAGGATTGTGATTTGCTATCTTGGGTGACAATTCTATGTGTGCCTTTTGAATGAGTCTCACTGAAATCAGCAAGATTTACTCTTAAGAAAACATTCATGTGTTTGGGCTGTGAGATAAATACACACATTGCTTACACTGTAAGTCTTCACAGAGAAGAAACCCCCTTAGGGGCACTCATTTTATTAGGAACTAAATAATCATTGCACATTACTAGGATTTACTAGTACAGCATACCATCTATGCTAGCTATGATTTTACAAACGTTGTATTACATTTTTAGGATATCTGAAATTTTGTAAATGATAATTATAAAACTGTCCTGATAATTGCATATTTTAGGAAGATTTAAACACATCTCTCTCTCTCTTTCTCTCTCTCTCCTTACAAATATGTGGCTAATAGATCAAACACTACAATGAGTTTCTTATTACTATTACTTCTACTGCTACAGACAACAAGACAAACAATGAACTCTACATGTATGAACTGATTTCCAAAATACTTATTTCAGAGAAGATACCACCTAACTTAGGATGCAGCAATTTATGTGGCTATATAAATTAGATAAACAAAATAAAAAATAACTAAGCTTTATTTTAAAATGTGAATCTATGAGTCGTTTCAAGTATAACATTCTTCTGCCATCGTATGAATGTATGGTCAGTTTTACCTGTGGTGGATGCCAAATGTCACAACTGACTTGTGGAAACATGAGCAAAGCAGTACCCCTCCAAAGATTTGTGTGAGGAATATCAATATCAGTAACTTAGACTTATATACTGCTTTGCGGTGCTTTACAGCTCTCTCTGAGCAGTTTACAGAAACAGCACATTGCCCCCAACAATCTGGGTCCTCATTTTATCCACCTTGGAAGGATGGAAGGCTGAATCAACCTTGAGCCAGTGAGAATCGAACTGCTGAACTGCTAGTAGCCAGCAGACAGCAGAATTAGCCTGCAATACTGCATTCTAACCACTGCACCACTACGGCTCATGAGTGTGTTTAATTTCTTCATAAATGAACTTGTTTATAAAATCAAGGGTGACCAGTAAGGTGGCTGAGTCCATAGTTAATCAGAGTATTTACATCAGAAAGAGGTTTTTTGAAGAGTTGCATAATTGCCTTTCCAAATTAGGCTTCAAAAAATCATAAAAACAGATCAATGTAAACAGTGGTGAAATCTAAAATTTTTCACTACTGATTCTGTGGCTTGATGGCTTGGTGATCATGTGACTGGGTAGCCATGGCTCATAAAATTACACAACCAAACTCACAAAATTACACAACTCACAAAAATACACAACCCGTACCCCATCAAGGTATGAAATTTAGCAACGTAAAATCTCACAGCTACACATTTCAAAACATAAAGCTATAAATATGTTGCATAAAATTTGCTTGTAAGCATAAAGTTTGCTAGCAAGCAAACTCACAAAATTAACTCACAACACACACCATTGTAAATATTGATTTTTTTTA
>JANHFL010004176.1:25656-44764 GCA_032468155.1 Oxyrhabdium leporinum
TAGATAGATAGATAGATAGATAGATAGATAGATAGATAGATAGATAGATAGATAGATAGATAGATAGATAGATCAGAGAGACAGAGAGACAGACAAGACAGACAGACAATAGAGATGGATGTGAGACTGACTTGCCTGAAAAGATAGACTTCTCAGAGATCAGGATAGGACAATATTTTTCACAGAGATTTGCTCATTAATAGAAAGTGTATAAGCAAATATCTTTGTAAGCAGTCCAGAGTCACTGACAGTGAATTGGGTGGCCATATACATTTTCTTAAATAAATAAATAATGGAGCCAAAAGTGAAAGGTTCTCTCCACTCCCATTCTTACTGATATCCCTCCCTTTCTACCATATTTTTATGGGATCTATTCTTTTCTTTTCTTTCTTTGTCTGTCTTTTCCTCCCTGTTATGTCAGATTAAAACTGTGTTTTTACTGTGGATTCAGATGGATTATTAGCAGAAGGGGCCCTTGTCTCCCACCCTTGATTAAATGTTTGACCTCCAGGACAGATACTGGGTTATATCCCACTGCTTAGTTTACAGATAGCTTTTCTTTCTTGACAAAACATTTTATGGTACCAATCGCCCTCTTCATTTCACCACGAGAGATTATCTAGTGAAGGTTGTAAGGGATGTTCTCTTAATTGAGATGTAAATGTTTACTACTTTCCTTCTTTCCACACAGTTCATTGTTTCTGGATGTCTCTCAATTGGTGCTGAGAAGAGTCCTACTGAATGTGCAGTGAGTCTGCCTCACATTGTTTTCTTTACTATGATCTGCAATTTAATGCTTTAAATACGAAAAGTTCTCTTTGCATCCATAGGGGGAAGGGAGCAAAGGTGTGGCAACTTCATCACACAAATGCCATAGCTTATTTCTGCTGGACATGGGGATACAAGTATATAAGTGTGGCATTTGTATGAGGATCTCACTGCATGCATGTTATTCTTTTGAAATCATCAGGGTTGCTGCAAATGTTGTTGATTGCCTCCCAGGAGCAAGTATGGCTGTTTTAAAAAGGTTTGGAAGCCACTAAATGCATGTGAACCACTTAAAGGAGAATAGGTGGGGGTGGAGGTGTCTTTAGAGTACATAGGCATTGTTCATTTGTCCTATTAAAAACCCACTACATTTCTATAAGATATTTCTTTTTCCATTCCTGGAGGATTTTAACTATCTTTAGTACAATGTTTCATATATCACCAGGTATTAGAATCAAGGCATTGTTCCCAAAAGTAATTTGCTCTGCCCAGGGCATTAAACTGTATTTTAGATTTTGCCTTCAATTGGGTGCTCCATCACTGGAGGATTTTAATAATAGGTTGGACAGCCATTTGTCTGAAATGGTATAGGATCCCTCTGTGAGCAAGGGTGTTGGACTAGAAGACCTCCAAGGTCCCTTCCAACTCTGCTATTCTGTTATCTGTAGCCACTATGCATTGGTCTCTGCATATATCTACACAGAACTCAGTGGGACTTACTTCTGAGTAATCCTCTATGAGGAGGAGGTAGAGAGGTTCTGAGTTTTTCTTAGTGACCATATTTCTTGAAAAGAGCAAAAAACATTTGCAAGGAGATTTTGGACTACTGTACAAAGGAAGTTACATCCGAAAAGGAAGAGATTCAGACTGATGGTGCTCACTGATTCATCTTTCTTGGTGAACTTATTAAACTTTGGAAGTTGAGTTTGCCTTTTAAGAAACAGAAGGCAGCATTCTTCACCATATGCCATCTTAATGTACTGCTGATTTTACAGCTGGGGATTGTGTGGGGAGCATTCTACCTATTTCAAACAAAAGTGAGAGTGGGACCAAAGAGATAAGAGTGTGCAACACTGAAAATGATATCTCTGTCATCACCTTCAACTCTCTAAAACATGTCTGTCTCCAGTCTAACCAACATCTGTAGAAGGCAACACTACTTGAAACATTCTAATTCTCTATGAAAATGTTGAATTTCCAAAGATATGAGAAGCAGAACTAGAGCTGAAGTAGTTCTTCCCATGTATTAATATTCTAAGCCAACCTTCACTATGAAGGGTCTTTGGTGCACTCTGAGATTGGTTGTTTTCTAGCAGAGGTTTCATTATCCAAACTAGGTAACATCATCAGTGCTTCCTTTACTATCCTTGTTCTCTCCCAACATGTTGGATTACAATTCCCAAGTTCCCAGCTATTTGCTCTGGAGATTTTGAAACATTTGTCCCTCTAGTACTTTTAACATCTCGAATTACCCAGTCATTATTATGGCTTTGAATATAATCAGCAACACAATGATTGATGATGCTAGAAGATGCTTTAAGTCACTAGATGAGCTTCTTCCTCAAAGCTATAGTCCCAACCCATCCGGATGACACCTGATTAGGTAAGGTTGTCCTAAATTCTCAATACAGTAAAAATTGTTCTTGCTGTGATGACCTAACATTCAATGTTTATGCCTTTTAGGTAAAAGGCTCACAAGCCATGAATATCATCAGTGCCATTTTTGCGTTACTTGGAATATTGGCTTTTATAGTAGACCTGAGCATAAACGGGCCATTTCATTCAGATGATAACTACGAGTATTCACTAGTGATGGTAAGTGTCAATGGTTCAGACATAGTGTAGTACTATCTGACACTAGCAAAGTGTTAGATAGTACTACTCAATTGGGCACTCAATCATTTATATCCAGCACACCTGAAACCCAGATGAAGATACTTTCTGCAGGGCCTCTCTTCTCCCACAATTACTTTTGCCTTCTTGCCCCCAATCACCTTTGCCTCCTTTTAAGTAGCTCAGCTGTCTCTGGACTGCTGCTGCTCATCACTATTTTCTAAGAATAGTTTATAGGACCATTTGAGATACAGAAACATTTTTAGAAATGAAGATGCTGCTGCAAGTCCACCGTATTATAGCAACTTCTATGATTTTAAAATTAAATGGACCTAGAAGTACACAGGAGAGGACAAAACCAGTCAGACCCAATAGGATATGTCTGCAAGAGTACTGGAGCTCCAAGGCATGAAGTGGGACCCTGGAAACAGAACAAAGCAATTATATGGACTGAGGCAGCCCCCAAGAGAAGTAAATGGATAGATTCCCATTTGCTAACTGGCTTGTATCATTGTTTCTATTGGGGAAAAGACAGGTAATAGGATCGCCATTGTGCTGTTGACATTCACCATTGTGGAATTCTGCATTGCATCAGCAACTGCATATTTTTGGTGCCGGGCGACCCGTTCTGACTCCAATGAGGTGAGATTTAATACCCAAATTATAATTGCTGCTACCTCTGTGAATTAGAGTTAGGTTATTGTTATTGTTTCTGATTAAAGTGTGTCAGTCATTGTGTGTCGGGTTTTGATGAAAAAAAGAAAAGGCATATTGCAGTTAGGATGGACAGAAGAATGTGAACTAAACAGAATTAATCTGAGAGGGAATGAGGTCAGTAAATGAAAATATATTTTTTAAATGATCCAGTCAGTTGAGTTTTGATGTATTTTGGGGGTGGGGGGGTGGGGTGGGGGAAAGAATCATCAATTCCTCAAATGAATGTTGGAAAAGGGAGACAAGTCTAATGTGGTTTGTTTTCTAGGCTATATTGATTGACCCAAACACCGTCAGGACAGATAATGAAGTCCCTTCTGTAGAATCTTCAATACATTGTCAACCAAGCTCTAATGATGTAAGTTATGATTTAAAAGTTGAGGCCGTGTAGAAGACTAGGCTGGAGGAATTTGTACGGAGAAGTCACATCAGCTGCATTTCTTTTGGGGCATAAAAGTTAGCCTTTTCCTGCATGACAGAAGTCCTTCATTTTTGTCAGTATTCTAGCTGACAGGTAAAGGCAAAGGGTCTGACTCTCTACTTTCTCCTGTACTGTCTCCATTTAAGCCTGGAATAACAGACATGTGACTTGATATTTTTTGCCTCGGAGTAAAAGGTAATGCTTCATTTTGCATGGGCTGTGTATGGAAATAACCATATGTGACACGTGGATTGCTAAGTTGTCAAAGTGAGGTTCGAGGACAGTCATGATACCATATTGGAAATAATCACAAAATCGTTGGCGACCCAGACTGAGAATATGGAACTGAAGCCAATAGATGCCCAATGTGGACATTAATGCATCTTTTCAGCTCTGGCTGGCTCTGTTATTGACTCAGTACACATTGAAACAGAAACCAGTTCATGATGTTAATTTCTATTGGCCAAAGTCCTGTCTTGCACCTGGTTAATAAAGACTCTGTACCATTCTTATGTGTCCTGACAAATGTCCAGTATATGCCACTGTCTGGACCTCAGTCTGTGTAATTGATTCCCCCTCATGTTTTCTTATGGGACCTGGAAATCAGAATACTGTAGAAAGTAGCATCTACAGATTAATTTGAGCAAAGCTGATTGGTTTTATATGAAGCATATATGCAACTTTGGATGCTCGTTATGCTGTTCGCCATTTATATTTGCATTTAGTACATCCTATTAAGATATTCATAGAACAGCCTTGGGAAATGTTCCATCCTTTCTTCTCTGCGAGGCCCGCTTGTTTGTGACAGTCTCACTTACAGATTTGCTGAGCCAAAATTGCTGTTTCAGTTTCTTTTCACTGTCCCTGGCTTGGTAGTACCAAATAAGAAATCAGAGGAGAAAGCGCTCATACCCCAGAACATTAAATCTTAGTTCAACTTTATGTATTTCAAAGTTGGACATGCAGTTTAATACCTCCATGTCTTGTAAAGAAAAAAAAAAGGCACAAATTCTAGGGGATATCAGAAAATCTTGGGTCGTGTTTTGTAGTAATCATTTCTAATGATGGACCACTAACAGTTTTTTGTACCACTGAAGGGCAGCTGTAACCCTGATGCAGGGCCAGAAACACTAGAAGAAACATGTGACTACATGTCTGGTCCTACACTGAGAACCAGACTGAGTTGGTTCTGGATTTAGCCTACCATTCTCCAAATGGTTTCCTCCCACTGTTTAGGACTATAACTCTAACTGCAGCTAGTACATCCAATGTTCAGGGAGGATGCGGGGACGGGCAAAATTAAGAAGCTTGGAAAGGCTGGCTTAGAAGAAATGGCTTTTCACTTAAAAGTGTCTGCTGCAAGAAGGAAAGCATTTAGACTGGATTCTGATCCTTAGCCAAGCATGCAGCTTCAATGGCTGTAACTGAATGCAGGACTGCTTCCCAGTCCATCAGGAAATTCTCTTGGTCACACAGCACTGGAATGAGAGGGAGGTTCATAAAACATGTAATGTTTGTGAGCATGGATCATGGAATTTGAAAAGGAGAATTTTTTATAGAACCTGGTCCTGGCCTCTAAAAACGCTGGGTTGGGATGTTTTCTCCTTTCTTTGTTTCTGGCTGCGTATTATGTATTTTGTACTATTTTCAGAGTTTGGAATTCTCTGGCTTGAGATTGGTTTCCTTGGCTTCTAAGCATCTTCACTAATGTTTTTCAGAGCATGTTTTAAGAGAAATTTCTACAATTTTAATGCCTATCTGTGAAACAGGGATACCTAACTTGGGTGACTTCACTGAAGTCTGGTTCTTGTAGCTGTTTATTTGATTTTAGACCAGGTTAGGTTTTAGATTTCTTCAGTGATTCTCTATTTTTAAATCTGACCTTGTTTTTCATGAATGTTTTTAAAAACTGCAATAAAACATGTACTTGAGGCAACACATGTCTGTCCTTTGGCTTTTCTCTGATGCTTAACAAAGAATCCACCTTCATAATGTTGAATGGCCTTAGCTTCTCCAGAGGAAAATGTTGGATCATGTTGTCGGAATGTGTTTTTGTGCAACAACTACAGTAATATTCAGCCAGTAGATAGCAGTGTTTACAAGTTTGGATCTATGGTATATACTCTACAGGTATGTTCTTTTTGTTCTAAGCAGAGTTTCCTGTTTCCTGTTACAGCTAAACATTTAAGCAGTAAAGCACATGGTGACTGTACATTCTGATCTGTGGTGCTATATATAAACCAAATTTCTAATAGAAAATGAGCTAGGAAAGCCCTGTTACTTTCTCCTGTAAGTGGTCTGATGGACAGATGTTAAATGAATGGGGAAATATATTCGTTAGGAAGAGGAAAATACATTTGTTAGTTCATAAATTTCTCAGGAATCAGAGAACCAGATTGGTGTAGTTATTAAATCAGGCTAGAAACTGGGACCCTGAGAGTTCTGGTCCCACCTTAGGCAGGAAGCCAACTGTGTGACTACAGGTAATCCTTGACTTGTGGCCAAAATTTCTGTTTTTAAGCAAGAAAGTTGTTAAGTGAATTTTGCCCCATTTTACAACCTTTCTTTCCATAGTTGTTAAGTGAATCATCACAGTTAAATTAGTAACACGGTTGTTAAGTGAATCTGGCTTCCCCATTAACTATACTTGTCAGAAGGTCACAAAAGGTCATCACATGACCCTGAGACACTGCAACTGGCATAAATACATGCCAGTTACCTAATTTTGACCACATGATTGTGGGGATGCTACAACAATTGTAAGTGTGAAAAACATGTCACTTTTTTCACTGCCATTGTAACTTTGAATAGTCACTAAATGAACGGTTCTTAGTCAGGGACTACTTATAGTCACTTTCTGGTCATTAGAATGAATCACTTTCTCTCAGCCTAGGAAAGAGGCAAGGGTAAAGTACTTCTGAAAAAAACGTTCCCCCCAAAATGTTTGGATTTGTCCAGGTAGTCTCTGAGAATCAGGCTTGATTGAATGGAAGAAAAAATATCTGAAATTCCATATACACACATATACATACATAACTTCATGTCCACTTATCAAGAAATGATGGAATGTTAAAATGAAATAAAATCCAGCTTAATAAACAGGATTACACCTGATCTGCCTCTCTTCTTCTTTGATCTGTGGACTTACTGGTTTTTGGAGAAGTTCTGGGAAATGAAGCATCAAAAGCGACACATCAAACACTGCTAGAGAAAGTTGAAGAATTCATCCGATCACACATGTGTAGGATCCTATATTAAGGCTGACACAGTAGTGAAAAGAGTAGCAAAGTTTAATTATTCCTCCTTCCCATACTATATTGGCAGAAATGTGCTGAGTGACCTTTTTTTAAGGTAACCTGGTTTTTCATGAGAGCTGAGGGACAAGAAGAACAACTGAAGGGTTGCTGTGAAAAATATTCCAGGCATCTGATGGATTCATTAAGAAGTGCACTCTGGATGAACAATTCTATTATCTAAGAGGAATTTAAGCTTGTGAATGTCACGAAGTGCACACAATTCTCTGGGCTGTCAGAGCTGCTTTCTATGTTTTAGTTCAATGTCCCTCCTGCTTAGTTTTTGCTTAGGTGACAAACTGCTGGCTTCAAGTGATGTGTTTGTCATTCTGTTTACCTTCAAGAAGATATTAGTATGCCCCCTCCTTAAGAAGCCACTGATGGACCTGGTCATATTGGATTTTTTTTTTTAAATCAGTTCTCAGCCTTTCCTTTTTTGAGAAAGGACCCTTTCCAGTCAGGCTTTAGGGTTGGATACAACAATAAGATAGCATTGATCATGCTTGTGGATAATCTTTGGTGGGTTTGGGATTGGAATAATATGATCGTCCTGGTCTTAGCTGCATTTGATACCCTCTCAGTATGCACCTGATACCATCATAGCATAGCAGTAGCAATAGCATTTAGACTTATATACAGCTTCACAGTGCTTTTACAGCCCTCTCTAAGCGGTTTACAGAGTCAGCATATTTCCCCTAACATTCTGCATCCTCATTTTACCCACCTTGGAAGGATGGAAGGCTGAGTGAACCTTGAGCCTGGTGAGATTCGAACTGTCAAATTGCAGCCAGCTGGCAGTCAGCAGAAGTAGCCTGCAGTACTACATTCTAACCACTGCATCACCACTGCTCTTATCCTTCTGGACTGACTTTGAGGATTGGGAATAGGGGGTCCTTTTTTTTTACAATAGTTCTCCTCCTTTGTGACCAGTTTCACACAATATTGGTAAATGGGGAGAGATCCACCCCAAGACCTTTTCTATTTTGGAATCCCAAAAGTCTTCCCACTCCTACTTAACATCTAAGTCAGTGGTTCTCAACCTTTTCTTCACTATGGACCCTCCCTCCTTTGTGGGCACGGACCGTGGCCAAGGACCACCAAGACTTAACTCAAGATTTAAATCATAATATTTCTTCAAGCTTTCACAGACCCCTTGTGATGACAATCACACCTTCCCCCCATAAGGGTCTGTGGACCACAGGTTGAGAACCAATGAACTACATGATAAGTGAAGTCATCCATTTTGAATGAGGTCAGGTATCATCAGTAGACAAATGATATCCAGCTTTACATCTTGTCCCCAGGTTGGACAGTGACATTTTGCACTGGAAATTCTGTCCCAGTGCATGCAGGCTTATAGTGTTTGAATGGAGAAGAACAAGCTTCAGGTCAACGCTGCCAAGATCGAGTGGCTTTGCTTTCAAGAAACTGCCACTCATAGTGATTTACCAACTTTAATTCTCAGCAGAATGACACTTCTCCAAGTAGAACTGATATATAATTTAGGATCCTCTTGGACTCCTGGCTCCTGCTCAATAAGCAGAAGGCATCTATGGCCAGGACAGTTTTTACAGAGATCTATCTTGTGTTTCAGTTACATTCTTTTATAGAAAGGGAAGTGCTTCTCACAGATACTCTTGCCTTAGTCACCTTCCTTTTATGGTTATTGTGTAGAAGAGTTTTACATTGGCTATCCTTGAAAGCCACATGAAACCTACAACTGGTTCAGAATATAGCCATATTAGTAGTTATACTGCTTCTCGTTTCACTCATATAGCACTGCTGCTCTGTGAGCGGCCTTGGCTACCGGTGGGTTTGAGGGTGAAATTCAAGGCTTGTCACCTACACAGTGATCCTTATAGCTTAGGTTCTGATTTCTGTCCTTCTCCTGTTGTTCATGCTCAATCAGTAAGAGCTGGAAGAGCTGGCAAGCATTCTCGCTTGCAGGACCTAAGAGGTGTGACTTTTCAGTAGATGTGTTTTGCCCTGTGAAAAACAGCATATCCCCTGAGAGCCACGTTCCCTAAACTCTGTTTGGATTTTGCAATGCTGTAAAAACCTGAGTCTTTCATCTGTTTCTGGGGAAGTTGGACAGGTGTACTTCCCTGTGGTCTTTTTTTTTGGGGGGGGGGGGTAGGGGATGTGTTTGATTTGTTCTCTTCCATGATTTATGCCATGCATTCCTCTAGTCTTATTTATTTGCTTTTAGCTGTTATTTATCTGATGTATTAATCCTGTACTATAAGTTGCCTATTATTGAGGTAGTCTTGAAACTGAATAAACAAATAAACATATAAATAAAATGTTACCATGCCAAACATATTTAAAGACATCCAGAGGTACTTTCAGAATGATAGCTTGATTCACTTCCTATCAAAAGATATTTGCATTTTGCTGCTATTCACTATTTCCTTCAATATTTTTGGAGGTAATTTTTTTTAAAAAAAACATAGAGAATGGGAAATAATTATTCACTTAGTATTTAAATATAAAATTACCTCATTTATATTTCCAGAGCCAAAATGCTATTAGATCTCTAATTTGCTGTTTCAAATGTTTAATTTCTCTAATAAAAAAACATGCTGTATGGAGCCGTGTTTGCAAACATGTGATTATTAGGGTAGCACATACGAAAAATATGTATTCAGCGGAAATGGTGAAAATGATGTGAGAAAGGGGAAACAAGATCCAGGTGGGGAAATAAAAACTGACAAAAATTGAAAACATTAATAATTACATAACATAACAGGTGATGATTGATTAACTTCCTGAGAGAATCTTGAAAAATGTTAAGGTTAATATTTGCAGGAGAGCTCATCAGAAAATCCCAGGAAAATGGAAAAGCAACATGGAAAGAGGAAAGAGCAAACCAGAGCAATTCCTGCTGACAGTTAGTTGTCAAAGGGGGAAAAGCATGGCATGTCACCAGGAATCAAACTCAACTTGAACATCAAGATGATTTTATGTGAAGGAAGACACAGGAGGGCTGCAACATGTGAATTCCTCCTCCTCCCTTTGCCAAAACATTTGATATCTCTACATAATGAAAGTTTTATCTGGAAGAAACATCCTTTCTTACTGTATGAATTTCAGATACGAAATCAGGTATTTCCCTTGTTTCCACACTTAGCCCACTTGCTCTGCCAGGGCAGCCCACAGAACTGTACTGATGACTAAAATTCTCTTGTAAGTTATTGCGTGGGTTAAGGGAAAATTTCAAAAGATCTTGACCCAGGGAACTATTTAGAAGGTTGTGAAAAGAGATGATGCATTGACTGAGCTGCATAATAATTGGGTGGGGGGCAGAGGGGGCGGGGAGAAGCCACCCTGGAGCTAATAAGAGACAGAGTGCTTAATATAGAAAACAGGATAGAACATCAGCTAGAGCTGCTAGATTAAATTATGGAGGTTCTGCTGACTACAGTGAAATGACACAGATTTATTTATCCTATGGGAGTTTATAGTTTCAGGGTATCATAACAAATTTAAAGGTAGGTGCAGTATTGTGTGTGTGTCTCACACAAAAGAGATGTCACTGTCCAGTTCAGGAGAATTATATCATAAAAACACGCAGATATTCCAAATAGCAAGGCAATTTCTGATTCAATGTCACACAACAACTAAATATAGAGCACTGGAAAAATTCAATTTGTGTGTGTGCGTCTGTCTGTGTCTATGTGTGTGTGTTTAAATGTAAATTTCCTGGATTTGGAGCCAGGCTGATGCTTCTGAAATCCCTCTGGGGCATCAAATGGAGAGATCTATTTGGCAAGACAAAAAGAAGAGGCATAACAAGTACTCTGGTCAGGCTGAACTTGTACTAAAAATGGGACATTGACATAAAGCATGACTGGTGCTTATGTATTTCATCATTCAAAGAGAAAAGTAATCTAGGGGTCCAGAGTGGAGGGGAATTAGTCAAAGGGTTACAGGTTGCAGACCATGTCTTTAGATGCCAGGATTTAAGCCAATTGTCTCACTTCTTTCTCTAAAGGCCTTTCCACCCTACTGAACTAAAGTACTGTACACTTGAATACACATAAAACAATGCCAGCGGTTGCATAAAATTTGCTGCCTTGTTGCCAATCCCATTGGGACTCCCTTCCTCTCCTCTGTAGCTATTCCAACTAATTGCCAAATGAAGTGGTGCAAGTCCTTGAATGCTTTTCTTCTCTAGTCTTTGCTGCTTTTAGCATATTAATAAGTAGCAGGGAAAACATCTGGGCACCACAACATGAAGAGGGGTGGGATCTATTTTGGGACTTTACCTGGGCTTCTCTGTCTCTTCCTTCAAACCCCATTTGGGCATTTCCCAAATTAAAAAAAAATACATGAAAGCAAGAATGTATGAGAAGATTCTGGGACAGAAATAGATACTAAAAGATCTGACTCATATATTATTAGATTGCCGTTTGTATAAGTGGGTGAGAGATAAGTACTTTGAGCCACATATTAAACATATGGCCCAGTGGGAGGCCCATATTAAAAGAACATACCTTGTGTGTGGCCTGATTCTGAAAATGACATTTAATACAGCACAATTTCTGACTAAAATGGTCCAACTGAGATTGGCATGTGTGGGCCTGATTGGGGTAGATTGCAGGGGTGATACAGAAATATAATTTTATGTCATTTTATTCTATTTTACATATTTAAGTATTGAATTATTGTATTTTATCCTATAACTATTGTATTTTATCCTACTCTCATTTTAAATTGTTTGTTTAGAATTTTATTGGTAAATTTCTTTGAACCTGAACGTTGATATAGCCTATAGGCTAATCAATCAATCAATATAGATACAAAAATGAGGAAGCTAAACTCTGTTGTGACTATGGGTCCTGGAAAGTGGGAGAATGGAAACTAATTAGTTGTTGGGCTTCCACAGCTCTTCTTCCACAAGGGGTGGGGAGAAGAAGTGAATGAAATGGATAGATATAGGGGAATGTTTCAAACATGATCCTTCTTTTCTTCCCAATGGAAGCAGTGTCTCATTTACCTTTTATTGGAAGCCTGGAGGAAAAGTTGGTTTTCATGGTAGGAATACAATACAGTGTCATCGCAGAGGACAAGTACAGGGAGGGAAATGATTGAGAAGGCAGCTGTGGAGGGGTGTAAGGGGGTTCTGCTTGGGCCTCCCAATGCTCCTCAAATGTACCAAAGATCACATCCATTCCTGGTTACTTAACCTTACCTCCCATGTAATGGGTGGCAAATCTAACATATTGCATATACTGTTTCCCTGAAAATAAGACTTAACCAGAAAATAAGCCCTAGCATGTTTTACACATGCACCTAAGCCCTCCCCCAAAATAAGCCCTACTTAAGAGCCAGCTCATTCGGCCCCCTGCCCATTCTGTCTCTTTGTGGTGTTGTGGCTATGAGGCAGGGGGCCCCTGCACCAGCTTACCTCAGTGCCCCCACAGCCAGGCTATCCATGTCCTGACATCTGCCTTGCAGCACAAGCACCAGTAGCCATATGCAGCAGGAGCCATGCTGCTGGCTCATGTCTTCTTTCTTGCAGCTGCAATGGAGCAGAAGGCCGAGTGGTGCACCAGTACCACAGCTGTGAGATGAGGCAGATGTTGGGGCATAGATGGCCTGACTGAGGGGTCCTTGAGGTAAGTCAGTCCAGGGCACAAATGGGGCTGCTCCATCAATCCCCCGCTCACCTCATGGCTGTGGCACCGGTGTGTTGCACAGCCTCTTGCTGCATTGCAGCTGCAAGCAAGCAGAAGATGTGGGCCAGCAGCCACAGAGGGTCCTGCTGGATGGGGTTGCTGGAGCCTCTGCCTTGAGGCAAGGCAGGTGTCAGGGCCTGGGTGGCCTGGCTGCAGAGGCCCTGAGGTAAGCTGATGTGGGGCACATGCAGCAGCTCCACCCCTCTTCCTCACAGTGGCAGCACTAGCGTGCCGTGGGGCCTCCTGCCCCGCTGCAAGCAAGCAGAACAATTGGGTGTCACATACATGAAGGGAAAATAAGACACCCCCTGAAAATAAGGACCTCAAATGAAAATAAGACCCAGTCTTATTGTCAGGGAAACGGGTATTTGAAAAGATCATATTCCTTAGCACCAATTGATTTAATTAAAAGGACAATACAATGCATGTTTAAACATACAATGAGCAAAAGATATTTTTAAAAACATTCTTTTCATCTTTAACTACTAAGTAGCCTTAACAATATTTTCTTTGAAGATGGAAGGCAAGCAAGGTTGGATCTGGTGGTGCTTGTTTGGAAACCTCTAAATCAGGAGTTTAGAGTGAAGAGACAAGTTTGACAACTTTAAGACCTGTGGACTTCCACTTCCAAAATGGCTGGCTGGGGAATTCTGGGAGTTGAAGTCCACAAGTCTTAAAGTTGCCAAAGTTGGACAACCCCTACCTTAGAGGTTTCCCAGCAAGTACCACCAGATGATTTCTCAGCTTGACATAGTCTGATTTGATTTTGATCTATTATTTATATATCCATTAATTAAATAGTTGGTGAATCATAGGGCTATCCTTGAAAAGGGTCTGAAAGTTGCAGTTGATGCAGAATACAGCCACTGGACTGCTAAAAAGGACAAATATCACATGGTACTTTCACGATCTGCGCTGGTTGTTAGGCTCAATTTAAGATGCTGTCATTAATCTTTAAACCCTTACATGTTTTAGGACATGGTACCTCTCCTGTCCAAGGGAGGCCTTTCCGAACATTATCTTGTTGTCAGAGAGTTCAACCATACATCTCTTGCTTGCCCCAGCACAAGGGTAGGGCAAAATTTTGAAAGAGCTGGAACAAATGACATCCTGAGCACATCCTTAAGCTGCTAGCAAGCTGACCCTCTGCAACTGTTAGTGCTCTGTATTGTCTCTCTTTACAAACAGGAGAAGGACAAATCAAGTCCACCTGCTACACTTCATTCCATCTTAAATAAATGTCTCTGTTTCAACTGATTGTTTCATGTACTGGTGGTCAGCCTCCTCCAGGTTTCCCACAATTGATTTTTAGTTTAATTTTGTTCTTATTTTTAACAAGTCCTCCTGGACTCTAGCATTTTCTTCCTTGGAATGATGGTCTCCTTTACCCCAGAAAATAGCAGGAGGGGTGTTTGCAGTTGGGTTGCCTCTTTCCAGATCAAAACAGAACACCTGTTTTCATTCAAAGAACTCAAAAGCTATGGCCTTGTATCAACTGTGAAATTGTCTCCAGCTTGCTGGTTTATTTTTAATGATCTCAACGCACAAGCCTCTTTTGTTTGCAGTATTGCAAATTCCTTATCCTTGGAAAGCCATGGGACTAACAGGATTTCATTAAAATAAATATATTCTCCAAAAGGAGGAGTCATATTTACTTTCATTACTGATCAGCATCGTAGAACGATGAGTTGTGTGTATACTATGGGACCACTAAGAAACACAATTTCTCAGTAATGAAAATCCTTCTGTAAATGTAAATATTCACTTAGCTATAACCATTAAATATAGCACTTCTGACAATGCAATGGATGGGAGTGATATTTAAGGCAAAGAATGCATTCATGGACGTCAGGCACTTTAGCTTTATTTCCCATTATGCACGTTACCACAAGGCCTTTAAGAAGGCTGGATCCTGAACAGAACAGATCGTGTGAACTCACAATGCATGATTAGCTCATTATAAGTCTTGTTGCTTAGTGACTATCTAAATATTCTACTCACTGGCATTTGTTACCATACAATCCATAAGAGGAAAAGGCAATGTTTAAAGAAAGATTAGCTGATTTTCCATTCTCTCAAGTGCAAAAATATGCTGGGTAAATCAGTTTTATAAAATGGGCTATATGATTTGTTGGTTTTGTCATCCTTTACTTTGGAGATAAGGTAGCTGACATTGATTAGAAGTAGGAGCAGCCCAGGGATTGGCATTGTCTTGCTTCTGGTTTCAAATACTGACCCTCGCACAATTGCTATGGTACTTCAGTTTAGTCTAGGTCAAAGAGAAGTCAAAGCGTGCAAATCAAATCAGAGTCTCTGATGGACACTTGTCCGAATGGTTAGTTTTTTAACTGGAAAGTGAAGAAGAGCCAGCCTGATCTAGTGATTAAGGCAACAGGCTAGAAGCCAAGAGCCAAGAGTTCTAGAAGGAGGAAGGGGTATTAGGCATGTTTGCTGCCTTGAGTTCCTTATAAAAATAATAAAGGTGGATATAAATAAAAAAATCAGTCCAGGTTTTCAAGAACTGGTCAGAGTTTTCAGCAAGTCCAGAGGTCAGAATTGCATGGATTGTCACATCAGAGATCAGATAATTGTTTTCAGCAAAGGAGCATGGGTCAGGTCTGCCTCTTAAATCAGGTTGCAGCCAGCTGTTGCTAATCAGCAAATTTACTCCCTTGCTTGGCAAGAAGCATCATAAAATGTCTCTACTCTGTTCTCCTTCCTACATGTGAGGTTATTTTTGGGGGGAAGTGGCCCTGAGAGCCTCATGTCACCCTCATCTGACTGCTCCGGTTTTCCAGGTGGTTCCTATTCTCCATCAGCCTCATGTAGTTCCTGGTTTGTGGCCTCCTGAGACTGACTTTCCGCAGGTTCAGATGGAGGAGTTTCTTCTAATTTAGAGTCTGAGACCTGGGCCATGAAAGGCAATAGGACAATAGAGTTTTCTGTTGACTCAAGAATGGAAGTATCAAAAAGAGACAGACTTTAATTTACTAGGTCTATGCCTTTTTGTCCTCAGAGCAGCAGAACCTTGATGTCCACTTTTGGCATGTTAGTTGAAAGGGGCTCTAGGAGTCTAAAAAAAGAGAGAGATTTGAGTTACAAGTAACCTTGGCTGTTGTCTCATTCCACTTTACAGGAAGTCCTCAACTTACAACCATTCATTTAGTGACTATTCAACGTTAAAACAACAGTGAAAAAAAAGTGACTTATGACTATTTTCACTTAGGACCGTTGCAGCATCCTCATGGTCACATGATCAAAATTCAAACGCTTGGCAACTAGTTCATATTTATGATGGTTGTGGTGCCCTGGGGCCATCTGATCCCCTTTTGTGACCTTCTGACAAGCAAACCCAGTGGGGAAGCCAGATTCACTTAACAACCATGTTACTAACTTAACAGCTTTCAGTGATTCACTTAACAACTGTGGCCAGAAACTTTGAAAATGGGGCAAAACTCACATTAGCAACATAAATGTTGGGCTCAATTGTGGTCATGTCAAGAACTACCTATAGTGCATTAATTAACACTGATAATTGACCAGGTTTTAAAGATGTATCCATCAGTACTGCAACGTTTCTTTGTTTTAATTATGGTTTCATGGACCTTAAACCCATGTGCAGGATTCTTTGTTGAAAATACAGTCCTGTTTCTTTCCCAAGCTTTGTGTGAACACTCACAGTACTTGGCAATTGGCACCGGTGACAGAACAGATGGAAGCTTAGGTGTGCCACAGGCTTTGCACTGGAATCCAATCCCTTGCAGAGCAGACAAGTGGGAGGAGATGAAGTGCGGCTTTTGGGGATGACAAGATATGAATAGAGGCAATCCATGAGCGACACACTTCTCAGAAAGTGGCTTCACCCAGCTATGTAAACGAAAGATGGTGCAGGCTGGTGAGTGAGGGGGAGAGAATGCAGTCCATTTCATTGGATCCTGAATTCCAGTAATATTCTACATCGAAATATCTGTTTGTTATACTACTAATCATTCAGAGCATTTTGCCCAAAGTTCTTGATTTTCATTTTCTAGTCTGTTCTGCAATAGGCTGATGCATAATGCAGATACCTCTGCTTATCCCATTCTGACTTGAAACAGCATCTGGCTTCCAGTCACAAAACACTGTAAGATGATAGTTTTCATTATGCCAGCTTCGCCTGGTAAATATACATGGTGTTTTCAAAAGGTCAAAATTCATTATTGGGCTTCTAGGTATTTATGGCTTTACAGCTATGCAATATTCATTACTGGGCTTCTATGCCTACTCTAACCTGAATGATAACTATATCATTCTTATTATTCTATTTCCCTGTGTTATTTCAAGCAATCTAAAGCTTAATATAAGAATGCACAACATGTATTCCATAGAAGGTAAAACTAGAATGTACAAAGCAAATGCATTATAAAGAGCAGGGTGGGTTTTTTATTGTTTTCTTTTGATTTTTGATTTGATTTTTTCCTGTTATACAAAAACTTCCATCTTTGCTACCTACTGATGAGTATCAGATGATGATACTTTAATAGCAGTAGCACTTAGACTTATATGCCACTTCATAGTGCTTTACAAACCTCTCTAATACGTTTACAGAGTCAGCATATTGCCCCCAACAATCTGGGTCCTCATTTTACTGACCTCAGAAGGCTCAGTCAACCGTGAGCTGCTCAGGATCGAACTCCTGACATTCAGCAGAATGAGCCCGCAATACTGCATTCTGACCACTGTGCCACCACGGCTCCTGTGGGTAGTTTTAAAAGGCTGCATAGATTTTCTGACAATGGCTTCCAACGGTTCTATGATCACTCTCCATCTTCACTCTTATTTCCACAAATGAAATTATGACATCTTGTATACTCACGTACATTATGACATCATGGCTAAAATTTCTTTCCGTATGAAAATAATTCTGTCTCTCAGAGGGTATGTCGCTGTTCGCTGAGCGGTAGCATCAGCAAAAGAGTAGCCTTTTTAATCAACATCATAATATCTCAGAACTGATGCTTTAGTTAACAAACCCTTAAGCGCTGCAAATGCCTTGCCGTGTACATAATAATAATCACAATACTTTACTTTGTTACAGTAAAGACCAGCATAACATCTATGGTTATATCTAATCATTGAAACTCAAAATTCTGCAATAGCAATTCTCACAAAAGTGTGCTTGGTCTATATTTCATACAAATGAAACCAAAGAACCATCCTTAAAAACTTAGTAATTCCAACCCATTCTGTGGACCATGCAGTTAGTAATAGCCTCCATTTTAATTTTATCACCATCTATTATGAGAATCTGGCTCAAATATTTTATTTCTGCTGATCTAAATCTATATTTTGCTGCATTTAGTTTCAGATTTCTTTCTCTTCATTTGGTCAGTAATTGTGTTACTTTTAAAAAAAATCACACTCTTGTTTATTTTCCCCCCAGATCAATATATCATTAAAAAAACAACATATGTGGCTTCTTCCACATCTTCAAAGGCCTATTACATTATTTTCTAATACAATACACTTCAAAATATAGAGTTTTTCTCCCAACAGTCCTTTCCATCTCTTCATCTGAATCAAACATTTTCCCATGAAGCTAATCCTTCAGTTTTGGGAAAAGGTGGAAATTTCAAGGCATCAAATCTGGCAGATGGGAGAAGATCATGAGATTCAACTTTGTAATTACAGGTATTCCTCAGATTACAACCATTTGCTTAGTGACTGTTCAAAGTTACAAACACACTGAAAAAAAAGTGACTTACGAGCAGTCCTCACACTTACGACTATTGCAGCATCTCCACGGTCGCATGATCAAAACTGAGATACTTGACAACCAGCATGTGTTTATGAGGGTTGCAGCGTCCCAAGGTCACCTAATTACCATTTGTGACCTTCCCAGATGGCTTCCAAAAAGCAAAGTCAATGGAAGAAGCCAGATCTGTTTAAAAATTATATCATTTAACAGCTACAGTGATTCACTTAACAACTGTGACAAAAAAAGTTCATAAAATCAGGCACAATTCACTTACAACCACCTTGCTTGGCAACAGAAATTCTGGTCCCAATTGTGGTTAGAAGTCAAGAACTATCTGAATAACAGAATAAGAGAGTTGGAAGGGACCTCTGAGGCCTTCTAGTCCAACCTCCTCTGCTTAAGCAGAATACTCTATATCATTTCAGACAAATGGTTGTCCAATCTCTTCTTAAAAACATGCAGTAATGGAGCATCCACCATTCTGAAGGCAAGCTGTTCTACTGATTATTTGGTCTGTCAGGAAATGTCTTCTTATTTCTAGGTTGATTCTCTCCTTGATTATTTCCATCCATTGCTTCTTGTCCTGCCTTCAGGTACTTTAGAGAATAGGTTGACCTCCTCTTCTTTGTGGCAGCCCCTTAGAGATTGGAGGCTGCTATCG